>VUQR01035855.1:54740-81005 GCA_015108515.1 Hemichromis elongatus
TTTTTTTTTTTTTTCTTTTTTTTTAAAAAAAAATAAAATATTTTTTAAAAAAAAATTTTTTTTTTTTTTAAAAAAAAAAAAATTTTTTTTAAAAAAAAAAAATTTGTTTAAAAAAAAAATTTTTTTTTTAAAAAAAAAAAAAAAAAATATATATATATATATATATATATATATATGTATATATATATATATCAGTGGCCTGTATTTGGCCTTCAGGAGGACCAAGTAAGCAGTAAAATTTCAATCAAGCAGAACCACCAAGAAGGCCAGCCAGTTATGATAAATATTCCAACTAAGCCCTGTGTCCAAGGATGCAGGCAGTCACTTCATAGCATCTTCTTTTCAGAGACAGCCAAATCTCTATCCACTTTTAATCATCGTCGTCATCGTCATTGAAGACCTGCTCTCTTGAGGCAGACTCCCACGTTCTGCTGCCTGCGGGCTTCTCCTGGGTCGTGATGAGGTCTATGATGGCTGTGATCACAGCACAGTCTTTGGATTGACGGTTTTGCCAGTCTACAGGAGCAGGATTACAAATTTTTTCCTGCAGCAGAGAATCCAGCTCTTTCTTTAAACTCTGCAGGCCAGACCGGAAAGAAAGGTCAATAAAAAAAAAACAACAAAAAAAACAGATGTGTTGTTGATGTGTGTGTGTGTCGTTCACCTTAACAAGGTGAGCAATGCGTGCGGGGGATCTGAAGACAATCCACTTGTCCACTGCGATGGTTTCCTGGTCCTCCTCTTTTTGGATGGTGATGTCTCCTCCAAAGAACAGCAGTGAGAACGGTGACACCTCGGTGCAGTCGTACAGGAAGATCTGAGGGGGCACAGAGATGTCACTAACGCGCGACGACAGGGCCATTACAACAAACACGTCAACACATTCGGTGACAGAGAGCGGCATCATTACGGCACACCCTGCCTGACAGCTATTCTGTGGTGTGGGCTGAAGGTGTCCCATTAGTTAGGAGAGGCTGTGGAGTTTGAAATGTGTTTTAGGAGAAATGTCATCTTGACCCATCTGTGACTTTCACTAATGTGTTACACCTCATTCATTTTTCTTCTGTGTTTGAAAGAGTTTGATTAATGAGAACACAAATTATTATTTTTCTTTTAGTTATTTATAATTACATTCTAAAGACTGCTGGCAGAAAAAGCTGTCATTTATAGATGCACTATAAATGACTCTGGGTACACTAACAAAAAAGTACTTTGCTCTAAGGGCAAAAGTCAAAGACGGTGGATAAACAGCAGGCTGAGCCCAAACAAAAACTATTTCAGCTTTGAAGGTTAAAGACCAAAATATTAAAAGGGAACGGTAGAAAAAGATGGAGCGAGACGGGACCAGAAGAAGAAAAAAAAAGCAAGGAGACAGCAGAGAAGACTGCATTTACTCCATGAATGTGTAATGTTATGTCTCACCGAGGGCAAGTGCGTCAGAGAAGATAAAGTCTGACGTCATTCTTCACTTTTATTCCTTTTTGTCCTATCTACAGCCCTGGACTTCTGCTTTCTTCTCGCAGTAAACAAATAACCTTGAAAATCTCGTACTCTCAGAATACCTTACTTTTACGATGTCACTGTGCTCAAAACCACTTACACTTACGTGCAAAAAGAAAAAAAGAAATCATTTAATGGCAACAATAATGACAGTGAAATACAGCAAATCATTTCTTTTCCCTTAAAGACAAAAAGAAAGCACAGGCGGCCATCAGAGAGGACATAAAAGGTGTTTTCCTGCAGAATGGAAACATTCACAAAAAGAGAGCACAAAAAGAACAAAGAGAGAGATGCAAGGGAGGGGGGAACAGGGGTGTGAAGAGGGGAGGGGAGGGGAAAAAAAGAAAAATAGAGAAAGGCGGCAGTCAGGAAATGGCAGTGACTGTTTTGCACCTCACCACCAACTACTACATTGTATCTGTAAGCTTTGAAGCACAAGAGCCTTTGAGAGGGAGTTGAAAGGCAGTGTTTTAATCAAATATTCATTAAGTGCAAAGCTGGTGTGGCACCACTGCCAACCTTTAACCACTGGCCCTCTTTTCCACTCACATGCACCTTTCAAGGGACACATGCAAACTCAAGAAGACACGGACTAAATGTAAAAATAAATAAATAACATTTACACGGCAATATAACATTTTCTAGGAAGAATAGATCACTCCACTATGTAAGATACTCACACTACTTGTTCTCATCTTTAGGTGATAAATAAGCCAAGTATAGTTGAATTCCCTCTCTTCGGCATTGACAGATTTTGGGTGGATACACACTCTTCCGTCAGCCTGTGTGTACACCTTGACACTGCAAAAGATCAAATGTGACAGAGCGTGTACATGTGTTTTATAAAGCTAGGACTATTCACATTCATACTTTACAACATCCTTTTTTTTTTCTTTTTTTTTTAAATGTCATTTTAATAAATGATTAAATTTTTTTTTATCACAGCAGAAGATGGAAAACACAAGTTTAAAAAAATGCAACAGTTATATTCCCCCCGTTGCTTTTGATTAGCATTTTTTAGACAAATTATTCAAAAAGTTTGGTTAAAAATAACATTTATGTGCAAACACTACAACGTGGTGATCTCTGATGCAGAGGTGAGCAGTGGAATACCAAGGTCTAGCAAACTAACAGCTCACAACTCTACTGTCAATGTCCATCAATTATTTTTATCTTATTTCAGTTGTGTATATATATATATATATATATATAGATAGATAGATACTACAGTAAAAAAGAAAGTACACCTATTTTCAATTCTAAGATCTTATGTACCAGGGCATATAAAAGGATACATAGAATGTAAAACAATACAAATAAATATCTGGTCCATCTCTTGATTCTAAAATTATTTAAATGAAACCTCATATTAACAACCAACACATGACATTTTACACTTTGTTGTTATTTACTGAACAAAAATATGTCCAACATGCATAAACAGAATGTCAAAAACTAAGTACTTCTATAGGAATTATGGAGGCAAGTAGCAGCCAGGTGCTTCTAATCAAATGTGATTGATTAACTGATTAAGTGTGAACACCTCTATATAAGCAGATGTGTTTCCAGTTTGTTGGTCTGTGTTAGAACAATGCCATGGTAAAAAGAAATCAGCAATGATCTAAGAGAAGAATTTTTTTTCACACAAGTTGAAGTCCAGCATTCCACAGTGGACAATTATGTAGTGGAAAATATTCGAAACATGTTTTACGCCCTAGCAAATTCACCCCAAGGTCATGCACAGGACCTTGCAATGCACAGAGGAAGTGAAAAAAAAAATTAAACTACTTCATCTCAGACTCTACCAGCCTCAGTTAGCATGTCAAATGTTAAAGTTCATGAGAGCACAATTAGAAAAACCCTGAACAAGTATTGCTTGTTTTGGTTGCTAGGAAAAAGCTTCTATTCAATAAAGAAAGAAACAAACAAAGAAAGAAAAAAAAAAACAGGCAACAAAGTTTTGGTTTTCCAAAATTTCTGGAACAATGTCCTTTGGACACATGAGACCAAAATAATGACGTCTGACCATAAGCTAGGGATGGGAATCGAGAATCGGTTTCCAGGGCTGGGTGACGGCAGGAAGACAGGACAGAAGACATGCTGCGGTTTATTGCACAAACTGTAGAGAGTGCAGTGGTAAAGTGGAGACTGCTCCAGGACAGAAACAACTGCATTACACCGGTACCACAACTTCGGCTCTCCATAAGCTCCTCCGCAGACAGCATGCTAACGCTAAGCTAACCAAAAATCCAGAGGGACGTTAAAGCTCAGTAAATGCTGACCCCAGACCAGCACCGTGATAAAGCGAGTCGTCATTTGCGGTGAAGCCGTTTCAACATGTAACAAACTGATGAGCTGTTCATGTTTCTAAAGGAGAATCACAGTGACGATCGCTTTAAAATCTCTTTGTACTGGTTTTCATCTCGGCTTTGTGTTCATACTAAATAGCAATTATGAGACAGTGTGTTTCAGATCACTTTACAGAGTAACGTGAAAGTAACATAACGAGTAGTATACCGAATATCTTTCTGCTGGGTGTAATTAAGTAATTTGCTGCATTACAACTTTTTAACAATGAACCTAACAGTGTTTACAACAAAGAGGGGAAATACCTCAATAATGGCTTTGATATGCTGCTTAAAGATAGCGACTCTCAAATTAGAACCAATGAGAATGGATGGGGAATCAAACCCATATCGATAATGGAATAGTAAGTAAGTAAGAGTTCTGCATTTTGGTTTAGTTTTTGTTAAAGAAATAACGACATTGTGTACTATATCATGTGCCATCATCTCAGGTCATGTTTAAATACGTTTAAAACTCGCTAAGGACCAGATGATATTTTATTATTTCCCATCAACTTTTTATTTCACGGTTCTTCAAGGTATACCAATTTTAAAAATGTTTGTGTGTATGTGCTTGTATATGCACACAGTCTAAAATTCACGAAGGCAGAATATTTTTGCTAACATGACTTAGAATTGAACTATTCTAGAGCTAAAGTCTATCAGGTGTGTTTTTGGCTTTTAATCCAACAGATGCAGAATGCTAAAAGTAACCCTGTGTTCCACACACAGTATGTTGGCCCAAGAAAACCAACTGTTTCACTGCAGGGGAACAACAAACAGTGCTTAATCAGGCACTGAATTCATTAAAAAGTGGAGAGTTGTGGTGCGGACATAAACATTTAAAAACTTGCTCGGTGTTACGAATTACTTATACAAAAGGAAATGACCCTGGGAAATCTCTGTGCACCTGGGTCTAAAGCTGTCAACGAGATAAACAATAAAAGTGACAGCCTGCTGTGAAAGAGAGCCTGTGCCCCTGTTGTGCGTGTCTGTCTTTTGCACGCAGGTCACAGCCACCGCTTATGACAGCTGCCTGAGGGCAATTTTATGATGACTGCATTGATCGTGAGCTGCAAAAGTGCCTTTGTTTTTGACAATCATCCTAACGTGGCCTCTGCACTGCCTCAGCCTGGGGTAATTGTCACAGTGCCCTTACAGAACACTCTTACCAGGACATATGATGAGATATTGCAGTGTGAAGGCTATTTTTCTCTCTGGAGATCAATAAGACTGATTGCGCACTTCTCTATCCTGGGCTGTGCAGCCCTTTCCTGTCTGTCATTGCTCATCTCCTGCTTTGGATTAGCAAACTCACCCTGGCCTCTTTTTGTGAGATGGTCTGATCATGGCCACCTTAGGGTACAGACCGGCTACAATCACTGCCTTGATTAATTTTTCATTGCCTGAGGAAAAAAAAAAATAGAGAAAAAAAAAAAACATATTAAACTGAAATGCTTCACATCATACTTTGTTAGTGCTGACCGATTTAAAAAAAACAAACAAAAAACAAATAAACAGAAAAACTTTTCACTTACCCGAGTTGACATTAGATTTGGGGTCTTTGGGATCATTGCTGCTGACAAAGCCTGCATTCATGAGATGTTCGGCAAACTGGCCCTTCATGTTTTGCAGCATCTGAATGATGAAAGCACAAGTTACTTCTAATAATACAGCACACCTCTGACTTCATAGGTCCAAATTTATAATATAGTCACACAGAACACTTGCAGTCATCCCGACTCACCTGGAGTGTGTTGGCAGACAGGAAGTTGTCCCAGCAGTAATCCCTTTCATACCTACCCCCACGCTGCTTTGCATCCTCCCAGCCCTGGGTAAATCAATGCATGATAAATTAAGATGGGATCAATTCATACAGCAGACACATGTGTGAGTACAAAATCAAGAGTCACCCATGGGGGTTGTTCTACCTGGAAAGCATTGACAATAGTGAGGTGGTCACTCTTGGAGTTTCTGGAGAGGGCCTTCCGCCTCATGTCTGCCATCTTCTCTTTACCCTAAGACAAACAGATGCATTAAAAAAAAACAAAAACCTTAAGTTCAAAGACAGTACACAACATAAGCTTTCTGTAAACTCAGCACTACCTACCAGGGGTATGAAAAAAGGGTCTTTGAAGCTGAGGGAAGCGGCAATAGTGAGTACAGGGTCAAGGCAGCCCAACAGAGCTCCAAACAGGATGAGCTTGCCAATGTGAGGTTCCACAGGCAGCCGAGCCAGGTGGAAGCCCAATGCTGTCAGATTCTCTCTTTGGTCCAGGGCGTTCTAACAAAACAATGTCACAACATCCATAAAAAGGGCATTTAGAAGCACGTGTGTAATAACTATCCCGGTCCCTGAGTCGTTTGGTACCGGGCCGCGAGAGTTGAGGCTCGGGTGTGAAATTTATGGTTTTCAGGACTTTTATCGTTATCTAATTTTCCCTGGGTCTTTCCTCGTATTTTAGTTGTGTGTTTTATTTTGAAAGAAATATTTACACGTTACCATAGCGACCAAAGAGCATTTAGGGGCAGAGAGGAGGATGTTACTCTCAATGTTGTTGGCGCATTTCAGGAGGATGCTGGTAATAAATGTACACAATTACACTTTGAATTTGCTTTTATTATTATATTTACAAAATGCCACAGTTTTTATCTTGGTCGTATTAATTATTTTGTTGCATTTATCAGCGACACCTTACAGGCCCGGTCAGTGAAAATATTGTCTGACATTAAACCGGTCCGTGTCGCAGAAAAGGTTGGGGACCGTTGTGATAAACAACTAACCAAGGAAGTAACTCGTTTATTATGTAATCTTTGGTCACAGCCTAGCATGCAATTGATACTCACTGTTTGTTAGTAGCGCTCTCTTAAAACCTTGTTAGTTACTTTCTTACCATGTCTGTGAGATTCTTGATGGCTAGGCTGACAGCCGTCTCAGTGGGACGGTCCAAGGCTTTCTCCAAGAATCGACCTATAAATCCAAGTTTCAGTATCTAGGAAGTGTAAATGACATTTTCCTTTGATCAGCACAAGCATGTCATAATATTTTCCATGTAATTCCCTTAATCGGGTGGGTTCTTAACTATGTAAAACATTAAATTATATAAATACAGTACTGTAGAAACGTCTTGAGCAACATCTCATTTCTTCATATTTTGCTTGGAAAAAATATTTATCCAAACACATTCCAAGATGGAAATATGCTATATTAGGCAGAAAACAGTTTTAACAACCTGAAAAGTTAATGTTTGGTCATACCAAATATTGAATTCTCTTGTGCAGCTTTCTTATTATCTCTTTAAATAATCTTCAGGAATATTTCTCCAGGCTTCTTGATGGACATTCAAAGCTCTTCTTAAGATGTTGGCTACCCTCTGCTCAGTTCTCTGTCAAGATGATCCCACACTGCGTCAATAATGTTGAGATCTGAGCTATGGGAAGACCAATCCATGACTGATAGTGTTCCACTGTGTGTGTTAAAATCAAGGTATGATTTTACTGCACTGACAGTGTGTTTGGGATGGTTGTCATGATGAAAAATGAAGCTGTTGCTAATCAGATGCTTTCCAGAGTGTACTGCATGGTGGATCAAAGCCTGACGGTGCTTTTCTGTGTTCATAATTCCGCCAATGTTGATAATACTTCTATTACCACTGGCTGAGATCCAACTCCAAAACATGACAGAGCCTCCGCTGTGTTTTACAAATGCAGGCACTAGCTGTCACTCCTCTCTCCTGTCCACCTCTCTTCACACTGACACCAGATTGAACCAAAAATTTCAATTATTATTATTATTATTATTATTTTAAGTCCAGTTCTTGTGTGATTGTCATACCTCAGCCTTTTCTAACTGTTCTCTTCCTTATAAATGGCTTTTTGAAAGCCACCTGTCCTCTGAGACCAGGCTTCAGTGACCAGTAGATGGATCAACTGAAAGGTCAGATCTACCTTTCAGGTCCTGTGTCAGGTCTTTGCAGGATTTTTTTTTTGTATTTCTATTCATGACTTTGAGGTATTCATCTGCTGTAGACAGTTTTTTTCTGCCACTTCTTTTCCCACTTGTCCAGTTTTCTCACCATTTTTGAGAACACACTGCACATACTGATTTATGCCAAGCTTTCAGTTAGAAACTCAAATATAACTCAGACATATTTGATGTGTTTTAATTACTGACAGATAATAAAAAGATCCCAAAAGAGTAATTTTTGAAACTGGTGAAGTTATTTGTTATGTGACACTACACTGGTTTAAGTGAGTTTTTTTTTTAATATCTTAATTAATTATACGTCAGTGTTAGGTGACTTAATACACAAAGTAGGGCTGGGCGATATGGCCAAAAATCCATATCACGGTATAATTTGAAGCACGCGCGGTAACGATATATCACAATATAATATTTCCTTCTGTATACTGTATATTCCTATATATACTATAACACACACTTAAAATCTTTTAATTTTCTCAAAAAGCAACAGTGCGCCTTATGTATTAATTCTGGTTGTGTTAACGGACCTCAATCCGATTTTATGTGGTACACGGCGCTCAAAAATCAGTCAAAAAATATTTTAGTGTGACTTTCGTAAGCTACGAAGCCGCATTGCTTGATGGATTATCGGAGCATTACGGCTACCATAGTCAAGAGCCTCGCGGAGTAATCTGGGTCCAAAACTCCATCATCTTCAGGTCCCAAAGTCAAACGAAGACTGAGGCATCACTGAGAGTTAAAAACTGTCTAAATTCTTTCATCTTTAATAAAATGCTCAGCATTGCAGCTTTACCAGGTGTAACAATTACGTTTAACGTCCAGACATCAATGAAAACAGAATTGATTCAATTTAACGGAGTTAGAAGTTAGCAGGAAATTAGCTCACTGCTTTCCACCTAAACATGATATACCATGTTCTGACTGAGGGGTTTCTGAAAAAATTAAAATGCACAGCTCTGTTATCACTTCCAGCATAAATGAAGACAGAAAACTAAACAGCAGTGACGTTTGTAGTGTTACTGAAGTTGGACTAGCTGGTATATAATGATGTGCTACGTGATCGCTAGAGACACAGCAATGTTAGCATAACATAAACACAGTGAAGCTGGAGGATACACGCCAACCTCTTTCCACTCAATAAAAATTAAGAGGAGCGTTCCCAATGGTTAAGGACAAATGCAATCGCATGGGAGGATGCTGTAAACCAGGGGTCTCAAACTCCAGGCCTCGAGGGCCGGTGTCCTGCATGTTTTAGGTATGTCCTTGACCCAACACAGCTGAATCAAATGGCTAAATGACTTCCTCAACATGTCTTGAAGTTCTCCAGAGGCCTAGTAATGAACTAATCATTTGATTCAGGTGTGCTGACCCAGGGTGAGATCTAAAACCTGCAGGACACCGGCCCTCGAGGCCTGGAGTTCGAGACCCCTGCTGTAAACAGACCAAACTTCAGTCAGGAGAACAACTGAGATAATTCAACCACAATACGACGTTAGTCATTAATATACTGCAACAACATGGGAACAGAGCACCTGCGAGAGAATTCAACAGTAATGAATCAATGGTACGGAAGTGGAGGAAGAGCAGTTTTAGGCTTTGCTTTTACTGTTGCCCGACATAATTTGCAGATGATGCGATGCTTTCAACTAAAACAGGCGCAGCTTGACGACACCATCAACATGCGCTACGCGGTATAGTCAAAGACTGTACCGTGGGCCAAATTTATGTTGTTTCTACGGTATACCGTTTATACCGCCCACCCCTAACACAAAGCAAAACAAAAAGCAAAAAACCCCAAACAAACAACAAAAAGTTGCTCTGAAAATGGTCATGTACAAGGACTGGACTGAACATAAACAAAAGAAAAGCAGCCAATGGAGAAGAAGACTAGTTTGACTGCTTCAAAATTACATGAAAGTCTGACTCTTTGGAGGCAAAAGATAAAGAAATGAGGAATCTCTCAAGACATTTTTACAGATCTATAGATATAGTAAGATCAAGTACAATTAGTTTTGAATGGCTTGCTCATATTGCTTTTTGTGACAGAACAACAAACAATGTTAGTGTTTACTTCTAATCCTTACTAATACAATTAACTGAATGCCATGCAAAATGAATGTGGTTTGGCAAATATTCATCTTCATTAAATGCACATTCATTTCCACATTCAAAATGGACTTTTAAGTGCACTAAACATTTAGTTGTGGCTAACTGCAGAGCAATGAAACAACCACATCTCTATGTCTGACCAACCAGGTGATGTTGAAGTGTTTGTGCATTAGAGAGCCAGGTCAAGGTTAGCATGTTGTCAGTGTTTGTCTCACTTTAAGGACTGTCTGATGCATTGTCCAACGCTCACCCACTAGCGTCAAAAACCATATCACACACATACTCAAATACATCCAGCAGAGAGAGTGGAAGGGAGACACTAAAATACATCTCCAATACAGCAACTGGTGAGAACAATCACAGCAAACACTACATCTAAATGACCTTTGGCTTAATTTTCCATTAGCACTGTTTAAAATATGTCTGAGTGGAGTGTGAGGATTTCAAAAGAGAAAGCGGCAAAAAAAAAAGTAAGCAACCAAAGAAGAAAATGACTGTTTATGTAAGAGAAAAAAAATGTGTAGAAAAGAAGTAATTATACTGTGTGTAAAAAATGAGAGTAAGAGCAGGAGAGGGCATGAGTCAGCCCGGGATGCTCATCCCCAGTTCTCATTAGACAGGAGAGGCTGTAATTCAGCACAATACCAAAAACAGCAGCGCTGTCCTCGTTCTGCCCCTGCACTCACAAAACTCATTCAGAGCAATCTTGTCCTCATCTAAACTCCCAAACTCATTCCTATCTGTCTCTGTCAGTCTATGACCCTCTTTCTCTCCGCATATACAACCTTGATCTGCAAGCACAGCTCCTCCAGTGGTGTCCTCATAATTTCAGGTAATTGATAGGCATCCAACAGGCTGGCCCTCAGACCATTGTACAGGTGGTAGCATTTCCCAGGACACACTCTGGATATTTAGAGAAGAAGAGAGTTGAAGAGAGGCAGAGAAGGAAAAGAGGTTAAATGTTTTACAGGTCCTGTGACAAGAGCTTAATTTAAAAATCAGTGGGATGAAACTGCACACAGTAAGCAGCTCCTGCTAATTGGGCCATGCTGCACTTTGATGTCGGAGCTATATAACAGAACAGACATCTCAAGTCACAGACTGGAAACATCCTGAGAGTGACTACACGTTGCCTTTCTCAGTGGTTACAGATGGGAAAGCAGGATGGAGTAGGCTTACAGGGAAGAGTGATGGGAGAGCTCAGATGACAAATAGAAGGGAAGATAATTATCCCATATCGCTATTGCATGCCCGGAGGCACTAATATAAAGTATGCCCTCATTATATGTTAATCTACAAATATACCCACGTGTAGACACAAACGCACACATAAACACACACACCTGCCAGCACGTCCTTTCCTCTGTTTGGCATTGGCCAAGCTAACCCACTCAGCCTTCATGGTGCTGATGTTATTGCTCGTGTCAAAGTTGGTCTCCTTAATTTTGCCTCCATTTATCACATAAACAACATCATCGATGGTGATGCTGTGAGGAACAGACGAGAGGCACGGAGGGAGAGAAAGGGGGGAAATATAAGTTGCATGTAATAATACAAAAAAAGAAAAAAAAACACTTCAAAGTAGACTCTCAAGAATTCCTAGTTAAGACTCTTACACAATCACTCAGAAGTAAAAAATAAAAATCAGCCCTTTGGTAGGTTTAGAGTCTATATTTAGTGGAGTGATATGAGGGGAGCGCTGAGGGCAGGCAGCTCCTTAATTTGCTCTGCTCGTTTGTGTGAGTGCAGCACTCTGAACGCATTAACAAATTGCCTGTCAGAGAGTTTTCCCATCCAAACCAATATGACAGTATTTGTAATCAATCCAAGAGATGTATGCTAATTAGCTCCAATCCAGTTGTACTCCTCATTCCAGACTGAGGCACTCGCACACACAGACAACACATATATGACAGAATGTGAAAAAACGTCTGTGTTTCTTCTAAACTTTTAAACACTTTCCAAAGTACTGATGCATCAGTATCACAAACACACACACACACACGCCTACAAACCTGGTCTCGGCTATATTGGTAGCAATCACAATCTTTCTAACTCCAGGAGGAGGCCTTTTAAAAACCTGAGAAGAATTAGAGAGAAAAAAAAATGAGCTGGACATTTGTGATAGTGAAAAGGGACTTAAGTAGGACACAAGTGACAAAGAGACGGTCCGAGAAAGAGAGAAAACAGAGAAACTGAAGAATCCTGACCTGTGTCTGGTTAACGGTCGGCATGAGGGAGTGCAAAGGGATGATAACAAACCGGTCTGAAATTCAAAAGGACACAAAGGAAAAACTCAAATAAAACACCGACTGCAAATTTAAAATGAAATTAGTGCGTAGGCTGAACCATTATGTGTCCTATAACAAGTATCCTGAAAAGAAGGAAAATTTTACAGCCACAGCACCCCAAATTTAGATAGGAGGAAGATAATGGATGAATGGAAAGTTCCTCCACAAATAGTGGCATAGTTACTGAAGGCCACTTCACTTAAAATGACATAGCTGTTTTCTTTATATACAAATATATGCAAAATACAAGCAATCAGTAACCAGCTGAGTCAAGTCATCTTTTGTGAAGAGGAATCATTTATAATATAGAGCCTTTATTTTCAAACCTTTGGCAAACTATCAGAGTTAACAACTGGCAAAGAGTCCAGTTGCCTTCTACCAGATGACCATTGCAATCAAACTATTTGTAATCTGTCACCAAATGCAAAACCAGCAATTGGGAAACCACCCTCATTTTTAGTCTAGTTAACTAAGTCATAAGCAGTTAAGAAAATGGGTGTATTTCAACAAAGTGGTGCAATGCTGAGCGCTGTCTTGTCATAGTAAGAACATCCTGGGTTTGAATCGGCCTGTGTCAGTACGCTCCGGGTGCTCCATCTTCCTCGCACAGTTCCAAGACACACTTGATGGGTTCCTTGTTTATTCTTAATTGGCCTTATGTGTGAACTGTGATTTGTTGTCGTCCCTCTGTCTCAGCCTTGTGATAGACTTACGACCTGTTCAGTTTACCCTGCCTGTATGACAGCTGAAATAGGCTTTTATATTGCTGCAACCCTGAATTCAGTAAGTGGTTAAGAAAATCAAAGGATAGATTTTTCAGATTTTTCCACGTTGTACATCCTGAACGTGTGTTTCTGTTTACATACCTGATCGGAACATTTGCTGAGCCATGAGAAGGTCATTGAGAGTACTGATGTTGTCCCAACCAGGCAAGAACACCAAGATTGCTCCTTCCTGTCCAAGACATGATACAAAACTCTCAACACAGCTGTAAGTCACAAAAATCCAGCAGGGTCTCAGTAGGGAAAAAAAAAGAAAAAAAAGAAAAGAAATACACTGCCATCTTGAGTCCAGCAAACAAGATGTGCATGTCCTCAGAGGAGCTGAGGCAGATAGAAATGACTTGTTCTCGGCTCCCAACCTCTACATTCACATTCAAACACAAAATAGGCACTGAAACTCCAACATCTTTATGACAACTGCATCTTTATAGTACAGGAGAGCATCTGATTAACTGACTTAACTTTCCACATAATAACAAAGAGAAAAGGAAATCAATAAGTCACATGAAAAAGTATAGACACAGCAATGCTAGCTTTGGAAACATAAGAAGAGAAGACTAAATGGTGAGGAAATCTCTGCGCATTGAGCTCTTTTGTCAGTGGCTGCAGATTGCTGACCACTTAATGGATATCAGGCATTAGTGCCTCATTCACAAAGCCAAAATCCATTACAGTAATGCTGTAATGGTAAAAAAAAAAACAAAAAAAAAGATGAAAAAGAGTAACTCCATTGTTGCAGCAGCAAAGAATAGAACAGAGAGAGTGGGACAAAGAATCAGTACAAAACAGATGTGTAAAGGTAAACTGTTTAGGGTGCCGTGCTGTTTAATTTCTTTATATTTAAGCTATTACCACAGCTGTCTCAACGCTAACAAAGATTTGACAGAAATCAGTGACACAAATATAAAGGTTACAGTTTGTGACACATTAAAAATGACACAAGGCAGCCCATGCTCGCCTATGGTACCAAACTGAAAAGGTCAAAGATAAAATTTGTCAAATTTGTCTTTAATAAAGATACAGTCACACAGACATGGTTATAATCTCAAGGCAAATTATAATTCAAGCAGAAATACAGAGCAGAGTTTTAGCAAACTCGTTTTCTCCCTATCCAGATTTAAACAGAAAGTATTCTCTAGCTAAAATTAAGCTGCTATAAAAAATTGATTCTATAAAAAGCACCACGTTTTTCATTTCCTCAGAGAAATGAAGGGAAGACATAAAAAGTAGATTCTAGTCCTTGACTACCCCAACTTTTTAATTAAAGCTAATTATTACCACCAGTTCTCCACTAATGGCACTCACATGGGACTGTATGTGTGTTAAAGTCTCTGAGATGAAGGTAGGATGCTGAGCTACAACCTGACAAATCACACACATCCAGAAAAGAAGCACACTCTAATTAATTCTAAATAAAAATTAAGTAACAGTACAGTAAGCTCTGCAGGGATGGTCTACTCTATGACAGCACACACACACACACACACACACACACACACACACAAAAAACCACCCACATACAGTTGCACCCAGCAGGCATTCATTAATGCCTGTATGTTAAACCCCTAGGTGTATAATCACAGAACCCTGCAACATAATTAACCAATCATCACAGTCAAAAGCTCGGCAGATGGCCCATATCCTTGGTTCAGATTACCATCATGGTGAATCAGCCAGTTCTCTCACAGCCATTTGACAACGCCACAGCAAATCAGCTGGTTGACTGGCTCAGTGTGACCGTGACTGATGGAGATACAGCTTCATATGGGAAAGTATAATTATTCTGTCTGTCTCTGTTAGTCACTCCATGTTTTAGTCTTCTTTTTGACTCCTCTCTTGTTTATTTATTCCACAGATACATCCAAAAAACATTTTACTTCATTCAGTCGTAGTATTTAACATTTTAAATTGTATTGAAAGTCATTATTCTACTCTCATTAAGTAGTCTACCCTGAATGGCCTCCTGGTCAGTAGGGGGAATTTCTGTGGAGTGTGCGTGCCTCCCTGCGCCAGTGTTGGGTTTCTTTGGGTGCTGGTAGTAATTTATAGACTCTAAACTGTCTCTGTAAGCTTGTGTCTTTGTTTGTCTCTCTGTGATGGACAGGCGACCTGTATAGGGTGTACCCTGCCCTTGACCTATAACAGCTGGGATAGGCTCCAGCCTCTAGATAAGCAGCTAAAGTATGGACATCATATTTTTTTATATGAACTATTTTACCACTCTCCTAGAAAGGCTACTGGGCCAGCATTTATAAAAAAATACAACTTTCTACTTTCAAGTCACACAGGCAACACTGTATTCACAAAGCTAACAACTGTGCACTGAAATGATGCTGACGTCCAGAAAGGGAAAGTTAACCAGAACTGGAAAAAGAAAAAAGGGAGTGGAGGTGCAGTGGGAGAGCATCTGTTCAATCACTCATTAGCAGAAATTTGCTGCCAGGATCTGTGTCATTTTCTCTGATCTAATGTCTGTGTTTGGAAGCTAGCCCGCCTGCCCCCTCCATCTGCTCCATCTAGGAATGTACTGTACTTTGCCAGCCAGTCTCCATTAACCATTAGTTTTCATTTAATATCAAGCCACCTTTCACATGGGCAACTTTCTGTCAATGATTAAAGAACATGATGAAGAATGATGAGAATGAAATCTTCAAAGGCAAGCGCCTGTTACAGAAACATTTTCATATAAAGTACAAATTTAATTTTTTACACATCATCTAGAATTTAGCCAGTTTAAGCCAGCTGCACTCAAACCACATCTAAAAGGCCAGACTCACCTCCTCATTGAGCACAATATAACGAATTAGTGCCAGAATTAGGTCCAGATCAATCTTCTCATCTCTGTCTAATATCTCGAGAGCCTCAATGGTGGTGTCAGAGTACCTGTAAAACACAGGACATGGAGAATCAATAAATAACTACCCACTATTAAACATGGCAACACAAGTGCTCCTGCTGTCCACTTACTTGTTGCTGGAGCCATCACACCCTGTAATATTTTATATATATTTACAGATATTTACTTTACTTTTTATTTGTCATACGTGTGTGTATGGCAGACTATGCTTTAGCACAAAAATACTGAATAGCTTTGAGTTATAGTTCATACTATTGCTTTGTTGTGGTAATAGCATCGGTGGTAAATTAGTAACATATTAATAATTGGTTCCTTTGTCTTTTTTTCCCCCTTTAAAATGATAAAAAGAGAAACATCCGTGTAGTGTTCAACTATAAAAGCAGTATTTTTGTTCAAATGAAATGAAATAATTCCTGTATTCCAGCAGGTCTTAAAACAAAAATGTTAGTGTTTTATGTTGAAACCTTTTGAAACCACCAGAAAACTAATTTTGCAAGCACACCGACGGCGTTCAAAGCTAAATTTCTGCCTATTTACACAATAGACTGAATTTAGGACTCAATTATTTTTATGAACAAAATTAAACGATGGCAAAACAAGCCAACACTGAATATGCCAAGACATTTTTTAAAATATTAGGCTATTTTATAAATGATCAGGCTCCTGAAGTTCTCAGTAATATTGTGATTTCTCTTAAAGCTTTCAGTTCAGAAAGACATTTTGGAAACTTGAAACAAAAAAATAGTCTTTGCTGTTCAGGGTATCGACATATCATATTCCTTACCTATAGTATTCAACCTGGATCGTATTACAGGTGTGTCCTGTGACATCTTATGCCAGTTCTACTGTTTTGTCTCTCAGTTATTGGATAGCTTATATGTTCTTGATTTTTCTTTGGATGTGTGTTAAAAGCCCAACTACGGAATGCAAACCAGCCCAGGCAATAAATGCTTGTCCCTATGAAAATAAAAGCCTCTTTGAAGGTAGACTACAAGCAAGTAATCAGGTCTATACCCTCACTTTATGAAACAGATAAATAAAGATATGAGTACATTTTACATAGTTGTACTAAATGAACTTTTCTGGAGAGAAGATGACACAACTCAACTGGAGCTGCCCCTCTTAAAATTAAG
Source organism: Hemichromis elongatus (assembly GCA_015108515.1). Classification (NCBI taxonomy): domain Eukaryota; kingdom Metazoa; phylum Chordata; class Actinopteri; order Cichliformes; family Cichlidae; genus Hemichromis; species Hemichromis elongatus. Next base: position 71,743 of record VUQR01035855.1, read on the forward strand.
CAATTAAGGAGAAACTTGCACCAAAAACATTTAGTAAGTGTCAAATTGGCAAAGCAAAGCCCTTCACAGCTGTAATTATGTTTTGAACAGAAGCGGCTGAGCTACAGTGTTGTCATATCTGTACTAAAAAGACCTTGGAACTGTCTGTGATGGTGCACTTTAATTGTAGTTGTGTTTCTGTAATAAATGCATCAGACATCACTTTCAAGCACTCAACTTTCTCAAAAAACTAAAGATTTAAAACCACAATTCTCTTTATTTAATCTTCATGAAATCAGAACTTTAAAAGAAATGTATTTGCTCAAAACTATGAGTCTCACAAATCCTCCTGGCAGGCGTTCTTATAATTTAAATGGCCAATTTTCTCACTAACTCACCTGCTCTGTAGTGTTTGTGCATAAAATGGCCAGCTTTCCTTGTATTCAGCCTCTTTCTCCTCTTTCTCAGGTCTGGAGTTGTGGCCCTGCCAAAAACCTCTCTTCCATGAGGGGCGACGGTCCTGATTCTGGGGCCGATACCTAGCAGAGAGACCCAGCCTGGTTTATACGAGATCACAATGTGTCTTTGTGCATGTACATGTTTGGTAGCAAAGCGGTTCTACCTGGTCATCTCTATAATGTCCTCAAGTAGGAACTCCTGCACTGGGAATGTCAAACCAGGAATGTGGATCATTGGGCAGTTGTCTGAACAGAGAACAAAACCGTGAGCAGCAAGAAAGCTCAACTTATTAAAACTGCAAAACTTTTGCTGACAATTTGGTGAAGAAATGAGTGAGCTGCATACCGAAATATTGAGAAAACTTCTCTGCGTTGAGCGTGGCACTCATGAGAATGACCTTAAGGTCATCTCGGACGCTGAGTAATTCCTTTACAATGATGAGCAAAACGTCTGATTGCAGGTTTCTCTCATGGATTTCGTCCAGCACCAGGTGACTGATACTTGACAACAATCTGACAACAAAAGCAAATAAGGTAAGAACTCTTCCGAAATAGCTTTTTTTTTTGCCTTTTCTGTCTAAAGAATTAAATAAATAAAAAAAAAAATATTGGGTGACTTTTTTTTTTTTTAACAAATTCTCTCTTCTTTCTCCTTAAAAATTATTACAAGTTTCAATTAATGGCACTACCTTCATAAGTATTTTTAAGTGAGATATAAATTATTTAAAATAATTTCACAAGGCGCAGAGGTTGCCCCAAAAAAAAAATTAGAGTTTTTAACAAAGCTGCAGTCCAAACAGACGTCCACATGTTAGCCAAATGATGTGCGACTTTAGCTTAACAGCAAAAATGCAGCATTTTTTCCATAAAGGGTAGCCCTGAAATGACTCACTAGAGTCATGCCAACGAAAGAGCATGGAGTGAGACAACAAGGAAAAGATGGCACTTTCACTTAGTCTGTATTTTTTTTTTAAGGCACTTAGAATGCAAAGACGAGCATGGAGGAATGAGTCAACAGAAAATGGGGACCCATACTAATGAATCTTCCACAGACAGTAGCGTCAACCCTAAATCAATGGGGACAAAACTGAGTGACAAACAAAGGACGGCTGGAATGGAGATACAGGGAAAAGATGTATACAGGATGAGAAGGCAGAGATGGAAGCAAACTCACGAGTCTGAGCGAAGCCACTGAAGAATAATGCCTGTTGTACAGTACAGGATCGAACCTTGTCTCCTTGGTAACCGGCTGGAGATAGGAGACGGAAAAAAAGAAATAAAAGATGCTCTTAAATCTGTGCAATTTAGAAAATTTAAAGTAAGGTCATCAAAATAAAAGCAGGACTTCTCTGAGAAATAAACTTAGGTTTTGTAACAGTTACCTATGTCACATTTCCACCATCCTTTTTGCTACTTTATGTTTCACCTGTACACAGAAGTGAAAATAAAATGTTGCTGATACAAAATATTATACTACAATATGTAACGGAATTGCAGTATACTTACAGTGCACCACAGTAAGTTGGTTTATTCATGCTTTATGTATTAATGCTAAAAATGACTTCTCTTATTTTAAAGTTAAACACTGTAGAAACTGCCTTTCGTATGACATCTGCAAAAAAATAAAATTCACTAACAACTGAGCCTTATAAAAGGGTTTGTTGTATAAGTGATGCAAGATTAATGTGCCAAGAAGAGGAGACTAATTACAAAATATAAAATACTTTTATTTTTTTGTGAAGCATGAAGTCCAAAAAAGAATTGCTGTATATTTCACAAAAATCAAGAGAGAGTAAAAACAGTAACAACACCAAGAAAAAGAGTAAGCCTTCTGGACTGGTATAAAAACACAGAGCAACCTGTATCAGTGGCAGGACATTCATAGTAGAATAGAGCTGTAACCACACATTGCTATACTGTAGTATTGCAAAGCAACATGTCCACTGTGTAGTTATTCACAAACACTGTAGCACTGACACAGCTGGCTGCTTCACCTGGCTGTTACCCAAACCTTGCACATCCTGAGAAGATTCTGTCACCCTTATTTTCATCAGTGACTGTGAGTGGTGGATTAACCAACATGACTGTGGCAATGCTAGCCAAAGACAGAATAAAAAGGCGCAGAACACGTTATTCTATAGTATGTGGGAGGAATGACTACTAGCAGTAAGCTAAATCAATTGTGAAAAATCAGGTAGTAAAATATAAGGAAACTCCTCCAATAGAAATCATGCTTTGTTCAGCACTTTCAGCGTTGACTTAAATTGTCAACAAATAAACTGGTTTCTCACAAATTTAGCTGGAGCTAGTCAAGTCTAGATTACTTGTGTTTTGACCTATTTCTATACGGCTTTAAATAAGTGACTTACCCAATGAGAGAAGTCTTTACTTTTTTTTAGATGAATTGCTAATTGCTTGAATGGAAAGTTTGTGCATCATTAGAAGTTTAACAAACCAGCACTAGCATATACCCACTGAGAGACACCCGTGTTCTCAGTAATAGTAGGCAATGTCAGCACAGCTGGATGAAAAGCTCAAACAGATCCCTGTATGATTTGCCATTTTACTTCTTAGATAAAATACACTATTTTTGTTGTTTTGAGATTTACAAATCATACATTGACAAACTTGCTGAATCTTTAAAAAAAAAGAAAAAAAAAAAAGTGAAAATGTGGCAAATCATCTTATATTCAGTGTCTAGCACCTTGTTATCTGTCCCATTTCTCTCACAGTAATAGTTTTTTTGCCCATCTTCTTATTTCTAGTCCCCCTTGCTGCACTTCATGTGTCTCATTCTCCTGCATCCTTCACACTGTTGTATAAATCACAGTTCGCTCAGACTGCACAAGAGTAAATTGTGTTTGTTCAATATTTGCTGCAGATGTTCACTAATGTGCGTGCATTTTTTTTAAATAATTTTATGGCATTCATTTACCCACTCATTTCATGTATACATCTTGAGTCCTTTCACCAAGTCTATGTAGACTATGTATACATAAAAATATAACACACTCTAGATGTCATGAGGAACATCTGAGCTCAGTAAGCATTTAATTCAAATATTAATGAGCTATAACATATGTGATGTATTAAAACTGCTACCCATGTCAAAATCTGTGTTTAAAATGTCTAAATCTGTTTCTACTCTGATAATGCTGGCTGATATCACCAACTTCAGTCTAAACCACAAAGCCTCAGCTGTTTCCGCCAACCTTGAAAACAGCAAGCTCAGTCTAGAAACAGACAAACATAATCAGAGAGGGAAATAAAACAGTCTGATTTCTGCAGCAGCACTCCCATCAATTTAACCTACTGTGACTGGACTCTTCACAATATCACATCCAATGGAAATGAGCTTTTTAAACATAAGGCATTGCTTTTGGTTTTTTAGCCTTTAAACCAATTGCAGAATGTCAATTAAACATACAGTGAGCCTAATACAACTTTCACACAATCACTTGCCACTTTGTTAGGCATACCTGTTCAACTGCTTGTTAATGCAAATATCTAATGAGCCAATTAAATACTTGCTTACACAGTATTAACTTAATGCATTTAGGCATGTAGACGTGGCCAAGAGAGCAACCATCTTCAACGAATGGGCAGCGAATGGTTAGAAAAAGATGATTCAGTAAGCAGCAGTTCGCTGGGTGAAAATGCCTTGCTGATGCCAGAGGTCAGAAGAGAAAGGCCAGTCTGCTTGGAGCTAATAGGAAGGTAAAAGTAACTCAAATAAAAAAAAGAGCATTTCTGAAAACACAACAGTTAGCCTGAAACTGATGGGCTACAGGTGCCACTACTCTCGGTTCAGAACAGGAAATTGACAAATTGACCAAAATTCACAGCAGCTCAACAAAATTAGAAAACAGAAAAATTGAAAATTTTTGTATGGTATTTCTTAAACATGATAATGAGTTCACTTTAGTCAAATGGCCTCCACATTGACCAGATCTCAATCCAGTAGAGCACCTTTAATACGTAGTGAAAAACAGAACTTTTGCATCGAGGATGAGCAGCCAAAAAAATGTGAAAAAAATGTGAGATTCTGTCATGTCAAAATGCACATGAGAAATGTTCCTGGCACCTTGCTGAATATATGCAATGAAGAATTAAGGCACTGAATGCAAAACAAGTCTAACCCAGTACAAGGAATGTGTACATAGTGAGAGAATTTTAAGCACGAGCACGTCTCCAAAGTGTTGCGTACCTCTGCAGGCGGATTTGGTAACCACACGAATTCCCATTCCCAACACTTTCTGCCCTCTCTGCCGCTACACGCTCTGCAACCTGATAATAAGCATGCGCGCACACACACACACACACACACACAAGCACGCACACACAAAAATAGGATTTAACAGGAGAGTCAGCATTGTATTTGAAAACATGGTAATCTCCATATGAGTGATGCAGAAATCTTGCTGTATACAAATGCATCACTTTAAAATCATTACACTGCATTATTTTTATGCCATCAAAGGAAACACCAGTTGTTATGTTTAAGGGGCAATTGCTTTTTTGGAAGAGGGCTATGCAGGTTTTAAGCTTTCCCCTTATTAAACAAAATTATTGCAGTATATATAGCTCAGGGAGTAGAGCAGGTCATTCACTAGTCATAAGGTTGGTGGTTCGTTCCCTGGTTACCCCATTCTGCATGCCGTAGTATCCTTGGACATAGAAAGCACTTAGGTGAACGAGACATGTTGTGTAGGCACTTCGAGTGCTCATGTAGAGTAGAAAAGGGCGATGTAAGGAAATATATAAAAATATATATATATATTTACCCAGGATAAATATGCAAGAAATATTTTTTTTCACATTACAAAGGATTAAAAAAAACCAATATGTCCATATGATTCGGAGTGGGAATTTGTACTTTGCATTCACAGGCAGACCACATTCTTTCATAGGTTCTCTGCTGTTATTGTGTGTGTGTGTGGCTGGACTCATGGTCCTGTTTTTGTGCAAACCTGCACTGCTCTTTGGCTCACAGTGACAAAGATTGTGAGTATTCAACCTATGCAGTAGCTTAGAGGCACATGTGCATGCACTCTTATTAAAAGCTAGCACACAACAGTGATGCCTCTATGTGTAGGTCAAATTCCGATTGGTTATAAAGACACATTTGATGGCAGAGAAGCTAGCCTTAGGCAGAGAACCAACTGGTCTGCAAGGAATCAAAGGTGAGCAGCATAACAGAAGCACTGCCATAGCAACCACATTAAAATCAGTAGGCACACAACAACATATAATCCAGCAGAGTACATACCGAGATGGCACTGATGCGTCGAGGCTGTGTGCACGCCACACGGCACATTGAGCCCATGCCTCTGTTGATATGGTCATCTAGGATGAACTGAGTAACCTGAGTGGTTTTGCCACATCCCGTCTCCCCACTCACCACTAGGACACGGTTAGAATTGATCAGCTTTACCAGCTCCTGAGAACAGAGGGATTGAAGATGAGTGATTTACAGATGAGACAAGAAAGCAAACAATAACATAAAAATAAATTAAATCGAAAACCAGTAGTGAAGTTTTAGCAGAACTTGCAATTTGTGATGAAAGCACATTTGCATGTAAAACACTTGCCTCTTTTTTCCCATAAGATGGAAGTTTTTCCCTGAATTTCTGAAGGCAAAAAGAAACAGATGATGAGTAAAATAATGACATAAAAATTCAATAAATTTAGGAACAGATACTTTGTTTTTAAAATTCCATAAACAACCCTAGCACATCAGAAGTTATCCAATTCTAATAACCACAGTTAAATACTGACTGTGCTCAGTAATACAGTGATAGCCACTTCTATTATTTTTTTATTAAAACACTAATTAAATTGGACATTTGGACATTAAATGGCAACAAATATCTAGTATTGTAAGCATGTTGATATCTAAAGGCACTAAACTACCAACAAAATCTCACCTCTGTCCCTACCTTAGCTATTTTAATAAATATGTTGATGCTAGAAGCTTAAACCCAGATTTTATACCACTGAAAACTCTTACCAGCATTTCTTTGTACTTTGCTTCTGATTTCTTGCTGTGCAGATCTCTCTTCAAGTAGTCATCTAGGGACCTGTCTCGGTATACTTCCTGTTGTAAGAACTCAAGATCCTTGTCTTTAATAACTGGTTTCACGTCCTCCTCTTCCTCATGTTCTTCATCCCAATTATCTGGCGGCTCATCTTTAACCACTGTTGTAGCATGACTAGAAAAACATTAAGTGGTATAAACGTGCAATATTACCTGGAAAACCTTACAATAATATTTGTTCTGCAGAATCTTTAAATGGTAAATGGTCTGTATTTGGATAGCACTAGTCCCTAAGGACCCCAAAGAGCTTTACATTTCAGTCATCCACCCATTCACACACATTCACACACTGGTGATGGCAAGCTACATTGTAGCCACAGCTACCCTGGGGCGCACTGACAGAGGCGAGGCTGCTGGACACTGGCGCCACCCGGCTCTCTGACCACCACCAGTAGGCAACGGGTGAAGTGTCTTGCCCAAGGACACAACGACCGAGACTGCCAACCCTTTGAGCCACGATCGCCCCAACAATTTCACACAAAGTTACCTTTGTGATTTGCCAGTTGCTTTCTTCTGGCCTGGACTACCTTCTTCTTCCTCACATTTGACCTCAATCTTCTTTTTTTCCTCTTCAGGAAAATCCCCATCAAAGTAACTAATGATGATAAACATGCTAAATTAGTCATGATGTCAACAGTCAAAGGGGACAAAATAACTGAGATTCTAGCTTTTCTACTTAATTCATTATAAGTTAGTAATGACAAGTCATAAACAATAAAGCTATACAAGTTTCTCTCACCAGTGGGCACTATCCCTAGCAGATGTTTGCCAGCTGTCAGAGGTTGAGGCTCCTGCATCCCTGCTGCCCATTTCTGGGCCAAGCTGGTCATTCTGGACAGAGTTAAGCAGCTTGGTAATGTGTTGCTCTCTTGCCTCATCCATCTGGACCACTGCCCGCTGCACAAGCAAATGGGAAGAGGAAAGTTAGCTATGACCTTGCAATGGTGTTTTTCCAAATTTCACTTCATACCACAGAAAAAAGATACTACTCACCAATGAAACAATGATAAATATGTAACAGAAATACATATTAATGTAGATGTAGTTTTGAATTGTGCTGTAACTAATGCTGTCTTTAACACAATGACAGAATAGATATTTATTCAGTACATAATGATGGTGGTGGTGTGTGTTTGTATTATTATTATTAATAATAGATTTTATAAAAATTAATTATTATTATTATAAAATTGTGCAAGCAACTGTTTTTTCACCAGGAGGGGAAAACGTGACTTACTGCCCATGTTCAGAACAGTGTGAACACTTTCTAAGCAATTTTCCAATTAATCAGTTTCCCACACTTTGATGTGCTCCTAACAGGGTGACTGCAGTTATACAGACAGACCTTCCATGTTTACAATAAGCATCACTTCAAGCACAGTCCATACCGATCTCCGGTCAGCTTGCTTCCTCCTAACGGCTCCATATCTTGCGTACCACATTCCAATCTCACGACCCTTCAGGTGTGGAGGAGGACGGTCTCTTTGTCCATTTCCTCCCCGATCCGGGTCAAATTCGGAACTGTTTCCTCTCGAGCCTCCTCCACCTCCCCTTTCCCATCTTTCTCTGCTGCCATCTCTGTGCCCGCGACCTCCTCTTCTGCCTCTTCTTCCTCCACCACCGCCATATCCATAGCTCATGTTGCCGTTAGAAGCAGGCAAAGGCAGAGCCTGCCTGCGTTCGATTAATGGCTTATAGCTACTCGCTAACCAGCAGTATTCGGTGGATTTGCGAACTAAATATTTCACTTCAAAACTATGCCGTGACACTTACGTAGCCACTGACAGTTGGGTTCTTGATAACGGCACCCAAAACCTAAATTTCACCCGTCTAACTCACTTATTAAACAACAACATCCTCTTGAAAAAGTGTCAGAACCGAGGTACTTGCTGGTTTCCATCAGGCATGTCGCGTAATAATGCCGTAAACATTTTTCAGCAACTGGATATTGACGTGGCGCTCTAGGATTGGTTGCTCGCTATATTGCGGTAGTGTTCACTGTTTTCAATTACCACTGCATACATAGATAAGCATATTATTTAAAAAACACCTGTTTAGTAGACTATGCAGTTTAATGGCCTCAACTTTATTACAACTCAAATTATGACATTTATTTAGTGTGGTTTGTAAACATGAAAAAGAAACTACATTGTGTCTTTTTTTTTACATAAACATAAGCAAATGTAAAAATGATGGGAATTCATAAAATTTCTCTGTTAATTATTCACTGAATAACATTTAAACAGTAAAAACGTATAATTCAATTCTTTTCACAATTGTAAAATGACATAAATACATTTTAGAAATATACTAAATGAGGGATTCAACATAGCCGCTGGAGTCATGTGACAAATTAAAATAACATTTAAAAAACTGCCTTTTTTGAATTTGAAGTCGCACACTTGAAGATTTATTGTGCAAGTGCAGAATCCCAAAAATGTTACTTCCAAAATTTCTCTCAAATGAAGTTAGACTGAATCCATCACTAAATACAGGTTCACTTAAAGCACTGTAGATCCCCACCTCCATGATTTAGAATTCAGAAGGAGTTTCTAATTAATTTTTACTTGCATTTTTGTGGTATTTAATCTATCTATAAAGAAAGTCTTTGTTAGCTTTTCTGCACATGTTCGAGGTAAATCTGGAGAATCCTTTATGATATATCCAACTCTTTAATTAAGAAGATTGATCCCCCCCCCCCCCCCCCCCCCCCCGCCCCAGCCCCCATC
>VUQR01035855.1:81025-91931 GCA_015108515.1 Hemichromis elongatus
CCCCCCCCCCCCCGATGATGTGAGGGACCATTCTGGAAACAAAATATGCTTTCTTTACATTTAATTTTTCCATTTTCATTTTCATTGTTTTATTAGTTTCAATGTAAATAAACTGAATCCACTCAGGTGCCCTGGCACATTAACCTTCTCATTAACAATGGGCAAGTTGCAAAGTTTGACGGTCTGAACTTGTCCAAGTGCTTTTCTGTCATTTAACAGAGAATGCTAATGCCCTCTTACTCTTACTCTTTATTACCCAAAGTAGAAAATATTTGTTTAGAGTCTTGCTAAATATGTCTATGCATTAAATACCAGTTTAATGGGAGGGTTCAGGCCCCGAAATAACCTTTTGTTGACTATTTAAATTGCTAAATATCTTCTGGGGCCTCGGTGCACAGACAAAGACAGTCTGTCTTGTCAAAGTAATTGCTGTATCAAGTTCACATCGGTACACTGTAGCTTAAGGAACATTAGGGAATGACCTGTTATCTGGGCCTTAAAGGTTGCAGCCAAATGAAAAAGATTTACCGTGACTGCTGACTGTCACCTTAAAGGGTCTGGCTCTGCTACAGTTCAGCACTGTTTTTCAATATAAATTTTTGTCAGATTTAAAAATGAAATGATTTTTTAAAGAAAAACCCACAATAACAAAGAGTAGTAGTAGTGATACATGCTTATTAAGTAAACATTTCTCCTCAGTCTTTAATTGTTTTGGCTTCATCTTCACTTCTGATGTCTGTAGCGGTTGCAAACACTGTTTTAACATTTCTATATGTCACTGTTCACTGATTCTGTTTCTGAATGCTCCAAATCTAATTGAATTATACTCTGCATTCTCTCATTTCAAATTAGTAGCAATGCTATATGGGGGAAATATGTGCTTTTTCCTTATTGTTTACCTCTCTCTGCTCTCTGTCTTTGCCCTACAAGCTAAAAGCAATAGACACCTTATCTGTGGCATGAAGCACATTTCACAGATGAGAGAGTAGAAAGAGTGGTGTGAAAGATTTGTGCAGGATGTTCATGGAAGGTGACAGGGTAGATCCCACCCTTAATGTTTCTGTTCCTGTCAGGAACTATCATGCACTGCCACTTTTAAATTAAATTTTTCTTTTCACGCCTACTGTGATCATCAGACCCATCAAAGGCATGATTTCCTTTTATAATCAGTGAAATGAATACTTACACAGTACTTCCACATTCAGCTATTTTGTAATTAAGGAGATACATTTAAAAGAAGACAGTTTCCCAGAGCAGAGAATAGTGATTTGTCACCGTGAAATGATTTACTATCAGTTTCATGTGAAAGACTAATTTATGTAAATTCTTATTTTCACTTTGTATTTGAGAATCTCATTTTCATCAAGTACATCCCATTAAATCCATAACTGGACCTGCTTGTACAAAGGCTCCCTGTTCAGCTTTGACAGAAATATATTCACTTGTGTCTTTGGGCATTAATAAAGAAAATAAATCCACAGTGATCAGGTAAACTTTAAGTTGGGAGTGACTCATGTTTTTGCCTCAGCTGCCAATTCTTTTATCTTTGTGATTATTTTGAACTCTGACTCTAACTATCAATATCTCTGCTGGCTACTCTAAAGAGAGTGGATTCAAAAGGAAGGGATGTCAGGAAGAAAATGATACAGAAAAAAATACGGCCAAACTTGGGGGGGGGGGGGGTATTAAAAAACATACTGGGAGTAAAGCCTTTTGAGTGTTGCAGGGATTGTGGAAAGCCAACGACATGAAAGAAGAAAGCACTGTTTCATATGCTCCAAGCCTCCGTTCCCTGAACCTTTCAGCACTGTTGCAGGTGCACAGCTCATATATACGCCATGGCTGTTACCCTAGGGGCTAGCTGTAATCCATACAAGCAATCCCTGACCAGATGAATTTCAAAAGCCTCCAATAAAAAGCCTCAGGTTTTAATATAGTGATTTTATCTCCTTCTGGATTTTTACATTTTCAGAAATCGTGCTGTGCTCTTTAGAGGTGCACATATTGTACTAGAGGTTTCACACAGTGCCACTGATGCTGCATTTTGATGCAGGCTTACCTGCACCTTATTGTTTCAGCATAATCAGTGAGGTTGTGAGTGGGAGGTGAAAGTCCTTGAATCAGAGAGAACTGATAAAAACATCAGGAATAGCTTCTGGTCAAGGTTTCGGATATTGCAGTTTTGTTGTTTTACGTTATGCTTTTGCAGCCTCACACGGTTCCCTTGAATTTTCTCCTTCTTTCTTGTCATTTGGTTTCAAAATAACTGTTAGCTGTACACAGATAATATATAATAAGCAATTTCCGAATTTTGCCTATAAAATAGCTTATAAAAGAAATATGTTGTTGCTGCTTATTTTCTCCTATCGTGAACACTTAGCGGAATAAAGACATCATACAGCTGTTGTGGATTAGTCACATTCCTACCCTAGGGGCACAGCCACCGAGGATGTTACATATTATATAGGTCACTCTCCAAAGTAGCTAACTATTGCACTTTATTTGCCTTTTCATTTGTTGTAAGTAATTCCACTTGAATCCAAACTGTGTGTTACCAAATAGCTCCAGATGGTTGACATGAATGAATAAACATGCAAACACTGGTGCAGCTGATGTGCAACTCAGAATTATTAATAACAAGACAAATAACAATTACTTGCTGAATTTATGAAAATTCAGGACCAGAAACTGAGCTGTAGTTTAACAGTGAGAACAAACACATAATGGAATCACATCCACGCTGTTAAGCTGGAAAGACGGAGCACTGCTTAGCTAAAAACCTTTGGCACCATTAACAGCTGAAATTGTTGACATCGAATACAGTGTTACATTCATCACGATTCATATGCCTGTACAGTGTTTTCTCTCACATTTTGCCTAGGAGCGCTTGAACTGGGAATGCATCGCAGTACTGTTGGAGGCAATTTTCTTGTATGAATCTTTAATGAAAACAGTCTTCAGGAGGATGGGAGACATTGAGGCTGATGGCTGGGACTCCCTAAAGAACAATTCAAAAGCTTGCAAATGAAGTCCTCGCTGTGCCAGTGTTGTGTTGAAGTTCAAAAAACCCAAACAGCTAACATATAGAAGACGCCACCATAAAACAAACATAAATACATATATACTTTAAAATTAGTCTTCAATACCAGTTCCACTGTTTTTTTGTACACACAAGTACATGTATATGTGCATATAAATAATAATATCATCTGAGAGAGTGAAGATTTATATCATTCAGAAAAACACTCTTAACCCCTTTTAAACAATACTGACGTATACAATCCCATCTATGAAAATTCTACTTCAGTCCGGAATTTATACATGTATTAGATGGAAAGTAAGAGGTCCCTGTGGCTCACCGATTGGATGGGAAGCAAACCAAGCGGGCAGACAGACGATCCCCTGAAGTGGTTCTGGAATGTACATTCATATGCTGCCTGCTGTGGTAAAATATGCACAGTCACTCATTTAAATTGCACTAAACACGTGCAAGGCAGAAAACTGGTCAGTGATGGTGGACTAACCCTACCTTAGATAGCAGATAGACATTTTTAGACATAGCAGCTGGGTGCAAATGAAACAAAATTAAAAGAAATATGTGCAGAATAAACACTTTTTTTTTCACAGTAAACATGTGAAGACTTTTGTTAACTCACATCACAGATCAATGCTCTAAAATATATACCCTCATCTCTATGTGCACAGATACTAAAATGCACAACACATGCTCAGATGAGTCAGACACATGGGTCAGGTGACCCCTCGCCTCACAGCTGAGTCACCAGTGACGTAGTCTACTGGAGCTGTTTCATGTCAGACACGTGATCACACCTTGGTCCTTTTTCTTCCCCTTTTTTTTCTCTACCTGCCTCTTCTATGATAACAAACTACCATATAGTGAAAGCAAGAATACAGATGCACTGCTAAAATACTGATTCTCTTCTACTTTCCATTTGATATAAGTCTGTGTTCCACTCGATTTACAATATATATCATTTTACAGTCTAATCTAGCTCTGTGTACTCTACATATAGGCAGTAAATGTGCTCTCCTGATATTAGCTGAAGAGGAAGTACAAGAGTAGGCAAACAGACTATCACAGTCTTCAGCTGAGCCTCTATTTGGGTCACCTGTCAACTCTGTTAGAGTGGTGATCAGAAAGAAGTAAATGTGGAATGATTAGGAAATTTATCTCACAGCCTTTACTGTCTGAGGTGCTTTTTCAACCTCCTCCAGAGAGACACCTTATTATTATTCTGTATGTATGTCACTCTTCCCTCTCCCCAGCTTGCTTTCTATAGGCCTCATTGAGCAGCTGTATCTCCTCATGATACCCCGAGCTCTCCTGTGTCTGGCGTCGGCTGTTCTGCCGATGAGCCTCCACAGTGTCAGGTATAGTGATATTTATGGTCTCTGCTTCTGTGGTGCCACTGCTGGGGATGAGCAGGGAGTAAGAAGCAGTCTCACCCAGGTCACAGGAGACAAAGCGGTTCTCTCTTCGGGAGTAACGAAGTGATGGTGAGCGGGCATGGGTGGAGGACTGACTGATGTTAGATATGATAGAGACGCTGTCCATTGCCTCTTCATTGTCACAAATTTCCAAAACTTCAAGATGGATCTTGACATTGGTGTCCCCAACCCCAGCTCCAATCCCCATCTCCATTCCAATCTCCATCCCCATTCCTACACAGCTGGCATTCACATCTCCACCCTGACCTCTGGATGCTGTTTCGTCTGCACTGGGCTCATGGCCAACTGACTTTGAACGATAAACCTCCACCTGAGGAGAAGAGAGAGTTCATGTTTTGTTTTGAAGCACAGTGTTTAATACAGCCCTTATTTAACTTGATGTCCTACAAAAATATTTCACAATGTTATAACTGATTTCTAAAACTCTGTTTTCCAGTGAAACTTCCTCAAGAAATTTTAAAGCTACATTTTTAAAGCTAGTCATTTTATGAAAATAAACGATTTCTTTTTATTTGCTACATACTGCATATGGATATATTTAATGATAACTGGTAATTTCCTTTTTCTGCATTTCACTGATTCAAGGTCTTGTAAGTCTTGTGAGCTGTATTATGATTGAGAGCACATGACAGGAGAAGTAATCGAGAAAGTTTTTGATGGTGAGAGAAATGGCTATAACTATGCTGCTCTTGGCGGCTATATAAGAGGGTAAAATTGATCACACAAACAATATTTATCCTAAATAATCTTAAATATGAAGCCAGAGGCAGGCATCTCTCAGCTTAATTTCAGACTAGCTTTACTCACAGAATGCACAATGAGTTTAAAGCTTAAATATGTACCTAACAACATTTTTAAAGATAACTAAATCCTAATTTACCATTTTTTTCATTTAAACAAAAACAAAAAAAACACATTTAAGCATATTATAGTGATCACTGATCACAGCTTGCAATATCCTGTAACAGAGGAGAAGGCAAGCAATTGATAACTGTATTTATTCTCAGTACGAATGCAAAAAGCATTTCCCACAATGCCATACTATCCAGGAAATAAATTCTCTCTTTCAATGTAATTTTTAAACAAAGAGACTGCTGAGATGCCCATTACCTTTTTGGCATTGTTTGGGGAGATCTTTCGGCCATCACTGCTGACCTCGTAGGTGGAGAGAGACAGCGTCTTCCCTGTAGGCGCTTGTAAAGATACAGTTCCCTGAAAAGCGCACAGGGGAATTGATAGACCACCTGATGATCGCTGCACAGGAAAAACACAGAAAAGAGCAAAAATTCTGTTAGAATTTATTACATCGTCTTTATTTGAAAATCAAACTGGTATTAAATTCCACCTTGCAAAAGCAACTAATCCTTCATAGTGACTACAACCCATTTTCCATCTCATTCCTGTTGTTGAAAGTAATTGAAGTTACATTATGTGCCTGATGTCAAGTGCAGTAAGATGAATGTGCTGACCAATCATTTCTATCCAAGAGTTAATGAGGCTTGTATGTAGAGCCCTAACAACAGCACTCGGCTGTTAAAATAAGATGTCAAGACTTCACACATGTTGAGGCCAACAGACCTTGCAGTGAAAAAAAAGAAAAACAGAAAACAAAATAATGACTGATATATTATTTGGCTGTTATTAGATTTGAATAGCAAAGTTTCAGTGCACAGCATCAGGCACATTTTCTCCAATGGCTTATCAGCTTGCTTTTAATTATGAAGCTACATTTTTAGTTTAATTTTCACATTTTCAATCATTTTTAATATTTTTCAGTCACACATTTACACTGCTTTTGTGGATATTATGATGCCAGAGAGTAGATCAAAGTGAGCCTCTGTGAAGATATGTTTGAGACTGTGCATACTGATGGCAGAGGAAAATAGAAGCATCATGTGGCACAGCAGTAGGGAGACCTGTGGCAGGTCTAATTAAGCTTCTAAATTATTGAGTTAAATATAATAATCTTTTTGTTACTATGATGCACAACAGAAACAAAGCAGATGCCAGTCTCCTGGCAGTCTCCCTCAAATCTGCCTGGTTCCCTGTCATTATGTTTGCCTTATTGTGAATGGAGAGAGACACAGAGGGAGAGACAAAGACTGAGAGCTGAGCTGAAAACACATTGTCACGTAAATCAAATAACCTTCAGAGCACATCATGTGGGAAGCACACTGATGGATTTCTTTCTGGATATTTTCACATGGCTTTCTTCATTTTACATATAAAATATTATTTTAACATGCTCCACAAAGGATCGCGTGGCTTTTCCTTCTCCACCGCAATAAAGTTAATAACTTTTTTTATATAATGTCTTTTATATATATATTTATATATTTATATATTTTGTATTCTCCAGTGAAAATCTAACTTGTGCTAGAGGACTTTGGTCAGCTGGAGCTATTTGCAGAATAAATCCAGTGAGTAATATAAAGTAAAAAAAAAGTCTGCATAAAAAATATAAGTGGTGGGACTACACAGAAGACTTTCACCTGCACAAGTGGGGCGTGAATATTGCCAAATATTTTCATGCGTATAACCATCCTTCCTTTCCTAGTGGGTGGAGTGTGGAATGAAAAGGGGGGGGCAAAGGGACTAATTTCAAATTCTGCCAATGCAGATTTGATGATATTTTAAAATGAATACTAATAGCACCCAGTCAGTGTATTCTAGCATCTTTAGAACTGTTTCCCTATTGCTGACAGTAAGTCTGCTCTGATTTTTTATGCCAAATTAATGTTGACCTCAGTGATTAAGGAAATGGCAACAAAACTACTGGCTTGCCATTAAACGTGGTGCTGACCTTTGAATTGATTAAAACTTTTTTTTTTTTTAATTTTGCTAACAGTTATGGTGTAATCACTTGTACTAATAGTGAGTGAGCATAAAAGTGAGCCAAAATATAGATAGGTTATTTAAGAGAAGATGAAATCATGACATCTGCGTCATATAAAAAAATGTAATGAGTGACTTATTTACAGCATGACACTGTCTTTCCATACCGTGAAATACAACTGAAATATACCAATTAAATTTATGATGCCATGTGGGGTCATTGCTGTTATAAAGCCACTCCAGGAAGAGGTTGACTGTCTTTGCAGCCATATATTCAATATATTCATAGGTCAAACAAGTAAGATTCAGCTATTGGATAACTAGTTGAAACTGCTTCCAGTAAGTATGCATGTCCGGTTTGCTTACAGTAAGCTAATGTAATAAAATTAGTAAGAGCAGTCTTAATGTCATATTTTAGGCTGTAGGATAACATTCACATTTTACTGTGCTTAAACAACCATCCAACGTATTTACAAAATTATTTTTTATGTTTCTGTACTGGTTAATCCACCAGTATGTGCAAGTTCTTGTAGTGTTAAAATTGAAAAATAAAATGTTTAAATTAAAAACTGTTAGATGCACAAAAGGAGAAAATAATAGAAAACTTATTATTATTACTTTCTTACTTTCACTCCTAAACAGAAACAAATATTACGGGTTAAATGTTGTACTTGCTTAATTCCTGAATTCCTTAAAAATATTTTTGGGGTATAAACACACGAATAACGTCCAATGAATTCAGTTTTAATACAAGCTTTTGAATTATTTCTAAAATATTTCTGTTTTCTTGTTTTTTAGGCTAATAAAGCTAATAAATTTGTTAAGCACATGAGTGCTAACATGTGCAGGCACAGGTTGTGATCCAAAAATTGGCATAAAGCTAATATTTTAGGAACAGTTAATAACGTCTACTGAAACAAGTTAGATCTAGTTAGCTTTTTTAAATTTGCAGCAGGTGAGAATTGAAGAGTGAAAAAAGGCTGCTTTGAAAATATTTTTAATGGTTTACTATATTTCATTCCCTTTTAGATGTATATCAAGAATTACTATTAATAGGTTATATATTGTTTAAATAAGCTAATTTGTGTAATGTTTATGTTCATTAAAATGAAAAGAATTATTCAAAGAAGAAAGAAGAAGAGTAACTTGGATTATAGCCAGCATAACTTGTGGTTACACATGTAAATGAAACAACAAACATCAGTAAACAGAGTTTTGTGCCTCCTACAGGACTGACTGTTGAACATGTTCTTCATAAGTAAACACGTGTCTCCCTTAGTTATTTGAAGTACCCCCAGATTATAGGAGAACAATGTAACTTGCCTGTTTGTTTGTAAACAGGTCATTTGGAAACAAAATGAAAACAAAAAGTGATATATTTGGACATTAGAGCGATGCCAAAGGTAATATTTCCTGAAAGTTTTAAATTTTTGCCTCAGATTTGAGGCCACACAGTGTCTGGTAAACATTAATAGCTTAAAAGCTGAACAGTTAAATAATAACGATCAGGGTTAGTTGGTATTCAAATGCACTAAATAAGGATAAACATTATGACAGCAAAGCATCAGGTTGTCAGCATGTCACTTTTGCTTATTTCACACATTTAATGCATTAATTGAAGTGTCAGCATACAAACAAACAGCAATCTATTATTTAAGTTGTATCAATTTCAAAGCTATTCAAAGTCAATATTTTCTTAAGTCTCTATATTTCATTGAATCTTTTTCTTTAGAGTAAATGGTTTCAGTCCTCCATTCCTTAATGCACATTAGTTCTCCATTTCCTCTTGGGGAAAAGAGCTTGTAAGTGCACCCTGACTCTGTGCTTGCTAACAGATATGTCACAGAGAGGGCAAAGATGTTTAAGCTTTAATTTCACCTCTTTCCCTGGCTCCTGAAGGCCAGATGGGCTGACAGTAAGGAGAAAAGACGATGGGTAATGACATCAAGTCTGCTAACACGGAACAAAACACAGCTTCGAAGAACTATAAATCACAAAGTATTATGGCTCGTCTTTCATCTGTTGTTTGGCTTTCTGTATTTATACAGTAATAACACATTGTGTGTCTTCGGTAAATGTGTTTGAGGAACATAAGAGTTGGTGGATAAAGAAAAAAAAACTTAATTTTTCTTTGTTGTTTGTCAGTGTTTTTATGTTTGTTTGTAAACTGCCCTGTAATTGTGGTTCCACATTTAAAGATCCCAATCAACGATTATGGCCTAGAGAGACATATATTATATATATAGACTAGTATACTGAGAAGTAGGGCAGGGAAACACACACACACACGCACACTCACACACACACACACTCACACACACACACGCCAGCAGTGAGCATCTTAGACTTATACATGATGCAAAGTGAGTGCCAAAACCAAGCTGTAGATGCATGCTCCATGGATTTTCCACCCTCTGGTGATTTTCAGAGTGAAACATTTCAAACTTATAAGTAGAGCAGAGAAAGAAAAAGAAGGAGAGACAGATACAGCATGTGTTCATGTGTGCACATGCCTGGATGTTTCCATCTCTGTTTACTTCCCAGTCCACTGAATGAGCATATATCAAGCCTGATAGTGTTTTTGTTCTAAAAGTCACAGTTTGGTTTCAAAGTTAATACCCGTGGCTGCTCTGTTTCACAAGTGAGGCTGCTCTCTCATCTGTGTCTGTTATCTCC
Source organism: Hemichromis elongatus (assembly GCA_015108515.1). Lineage (NCBI taxonomy): Eukaryota > Metazoa > Chordata > Actinopteri > Cichliformes > Cichlidae > Hemichromis > Hemichromis elongatus. The sequence goes on from VUQR01035855.1 coordinate 91,007, forward strand.
AATGCCAGGATACATTAATCATTAGGCCTTTTCTGCTTTGTCCTTGTTTAACAATTCAGTTGGCTCCAGCAAAACACAAAGAGAATTAAGCTTCTGGTATTATAAGAACACAGGATGTCAACAACAAAGAAAGAAATGGATTAAAAATGGATTAGTGGATAGTGGTCTCTAGCAAACTGTCTCGAGCTTGAGTGCTTTTTGACTTTGCTAGTGGATAGAGTAAAATATTGAGTACCTGAATAAATTATAACTTTGAGTCCCAGTATAGAAACACTACTACAGAGTACATACTGAATCAATGTGTGTGTTTGATTAAACTTGAACTATGGAACGAATTGGAAACAAGTTGTTTTTTTTGTTTGTTTGTTTGTTATATTCAACTTTCACTCAAACTTTGACCTGCACAAATTGTTCATAAACAGACATGAGGGAGCTAACATCCAACAAATTGATGATGATCTTTAAACTCTAAGTATTTTAAAGCTGCGCATGCCTCCAACTTAAAAAAAAAAAAGAAAAAAGAATTCACTAGTCATAATACATTTTAAGTCTGTGAATGTATATTAGGTTTTGAAAGATGGGCTGGCATTGGTTACTAAAATGGTGTGCAGTAACTTGATCGATTGCTCTATAAGTGATAAAAGCTCAGCACAGATAAGAATATGTGAGGAGAGGAGAGGAGAGGAGAGGAGAGGAGAGGAGAGGAGAGGAGAGGAGAGAGTAGAGAGGATTTTAAACATTTTATCTAAATCTTATGCACAGTTCCAAGGCTGTCAGCTTGATTATATAAGGAGGCATATTTTTAGATGTGGAAAAAAAAAATCCCAAAACCAACAGTCCGTAAGCCTTTCTCATTAAACACTTCCTTAAAGACTGGCTGTGTAAATATTGCCCCCTATTCCATCATTTATCATCCTGTGTCTCT
>VUQR01035855.1:91951-110657 GCA_015108515.1 Hemichromis elongatus
ACAATAAAAACAATTTAATTTTCTTTTTAAACAAAATGTAAATGCATGACAGGAGATTTTAAAATGTGTCTGTCATTTATGGTCATGAAACACTAATTACTCTTAAATGATTTACAACTACACAATATTACTGCACGGTGTATGGTAAAGTCACAGTTTCTTTGATTCATTTATGAAAGCAATAGAGTGGCAGTTTCTGGAAAAAAATGCTAGCCATAAACCATAGAGTGACAGACACAAATGACTCATTTAATGGTTCAGAGCCAACAAAAAAACTGGTTGCACTGAACGCTGCGGTACCTGTCTGGGTGTTCTCTCGGATTTACTCCTGCACCACTCCCAGTCTGTCAGCTCGATTTTCCGACACTCCTCATGTGAAAGCCTCCTCTCAGGCCCCTCAAAAACTGATGACGTGTCAGTGAGACTATGATCCTGTTCCCGCTGATGAGAATCCAACGATGGGACACAGCAGAAATTCTCATCATTCCCATGGTTCTCATGGAGAAGTGGAGCACAATCAGCCAGTGCCTCCCCTCCACCAGCCACTGCTTCCAATAGAAGATCTGCATGAGAGGAGCTGTCCACTGGGCAGGTGGTGCTGAAATCAAAATTGGGGCCCAGCCTAGAGAGCGCATCACTTTCAAGTGCATCATGAGGGGCATTAGGGAAGTCACAGTTAAAAAGGCTGTGATAAGCAGGCTTCTCAATGGGAGGACTGTTATGTGACATGGTGGCATGTGACAACTTGTACACTCCATAGCCTTGTTGGAAGGAAAGATTGAACTTAAATCTTCTTTTCATCACTGTGAGAAAGACAAGTGAGAACAATTTTATTTTTCTTACCCTGCAAAATCATCACCCTCCCCCCTGTACAACACTGGAACACCTATTTTGGCTTTTACTGTGTAAAAAGGCATTTGGTTGTGCACGATTAGTTAATTTGTGCTGTTCCATTATCTACCTGAGGGTTCTGGTGTTGGTTCCCGTTTGCAATTAATGAAGCAGCCACATGGCATGTGGATCCAGCGCTCAGAAAGCATGAATAACGGAGTGACCGCAGGCGCAAGCAGAGTGAGAAAGAAGCTCAAAGTCTCCAGGGAGGAGCTGCGTGCATTGACTGCATGGCGCACCAGCACCAAAGTCTGTGAGGGAGAGAAATTAAGTCATTGAGGAGTCTCAGATTTAATATGCATGAGGAAGTTGTAGAAGGGAGACACATGAATGAAAATAAATTGCACAGACCTTTCAGACATAATGGGCTTTCTTAATTTTAATTTTCCTATGTTTTGTATGCCAGTTTAAAAATGCTATTTAGGCCAGTGGCACTTTAGCACGAGTGTGCTCAATTTAAAAGATGGCTACAAATAATACAGCTAAAATAAAACAAAACCAACACCAATGAAAATATTCTAGTCCACTGAAACAAAACTTGTGAAATTACTGTATTTCTGACCAGTGATATCTTTACATTTTTGTATTAATCATCGTTTGTTTTTGAGAGTGTTGCAAGTTTGGAATGCGAAATCTGTTGGTCCAGTATTGCTGCACAGCATTTATCACCTGCACTTTTTTGGTTTCTTTTCTTTTTTCTATTTGAACAAGAACAACTGTTGTAACAGGGGAACTTGGTGTTGCAAAGCGTGGATGTATTTCACAAAGCAAACCCAGTGAATACTGCCCTAAAGGTGTTACGTAAAACTTGCAAACTATTGTTCCTAAAGCCTTTTAGGGAGGTTATTTTGTGAAATACAAAAAAAAAAAAAATGCATTAAAATTTCTTTTAAGAAAATATCAAGGTTTTACAAGGCAGACAGCAAACCGTGATGTTAAACTGAAATAGTTCAAAGATGTCAGATTATTAATAAATTCCAATTTCAATCTCTGCTAACTAAGGACATCATTCACAACGTGTCATCAGACGCATTGTGAAGGATTTCTGATGGAGTCTTCAACAAGATAAGGAATTTCATTCATTTTTAGTGACAGAGAAAGTATAAAGAGATCAAAACATTTATATTAAACGACTTCACTTTATTTCCCTTCCACATTATTAACCGTTATAGCTCACAGCATGTGCGCCACCAAGAACGGCGATTTGATTAGGGGATACAGTTCAGCCGGGTGCCACATAGAGACGGGGCTAGTCTCTAATTGGCTGTTAAGCACTTTCGTGGATTTGATCAGATGGTGGCTGCTGACGTCACCCTTGGACAGAAACATACACTATAACCCTTTACGGTTATTTACAGTGGTCTGCTCACCTCATCGATTACGGCAATAAATCACCAAAACAATCTGTGTAGCTATAAAAAGCCAAACAGAGAGCTTGGGTTAAAGTGATTTTACTTTAAGATTAGGTATTGAGGTTTTATTTTATTGGCTGGCTAGGGGTTGTAATGAGGCGGTTTCGTGTTAGATTTCGGTTGGAGTTTCATAGATTTTCAACAAACCGAGCGCTGAATACAATTCCAACTAAATGAATAATAAATGGTTTTATTTCAAGGTAATACAACTAAAAGGGTCGAAGCCAAGTAGATCAATGGCTTGGAAGGCCATTTGCTAAAAAGTCATTATGGTGTTGCTTTTGGCACCAATTACTAGGGCATTTGCTTTTATGAGGCTTCTTACCATCATTGGCATCCATAAAATAACTCGGACAACCGCCAGAATCATGGAGAAGCGCTTTTGTGCAAACACCACAGGCGTATCCCCGACAGTAGCTGTCCTTTGCTCACTGGCAGACACTGGGGACAAACTCCTGTCCTCTTTCTCCCTGAGCTCTGTCCCGCACGAACTTGGACTTAGTTCGTTGTATGCCCCGAAACTTTTATTCAGACTGTCCCGGGAAAAGGACTGGAGATCACAGAGAGGAGCGGTCCCACTCAGTCCTCTTGCCATTTCCAGATAGCTGGGGTACAATAAAGTCCTTTGGGGCTCTCTGGAGCACAGCAGCTGGTAAGTGAGGGGGATAAAGAAAAATAACAAGCCGCAAAAACACAGAAAATATAAAGAGAAGAGCAGCAAAATGTAAAAACTGTCGCTCTCTGGGAAACATCCGAGAGAGGCCGGCGTAAAGCTTCCCCATCCGCATAAAGGTAGGACACTGACGGCCAAGCTGACCGCCCACACACCGGCAATAGCCCACATTACTCTCAGTGGCCGGCGTACAGATTGAAGCACTCCGAATCTCTTGGTGACATAAAAAGTGTAGGCTGCTATAAGGCAAGCCTTCATATTGCTCGAAACACCTTGGAACACGTACAGAAGTCCAGATAAAGTGCACAGGCTGCCCGACCCTTCACCTCCATTTGCTTCCCACTGAAGAAGCATGAATAAAGCGAGTGGGACCAAACTGAGCAGGTCGTCCACCGACATGGAAGCCACAATGACACACAAGGAGGTTTTTTTCCTCATCCGGAGGACAGACAGCAGCGAATACACACCTCCAACTAACGTTACAGCGGCGATGGTTACGCACAAACCGAAAAGCAGCAGGCGGATTTGCCTCTCCATCCCGGAGGGATCTGGCGTGTCGTAGGTGGCAGTTGGAAGGTAGCTTTGGTTAGGCGCCGGGGAGCTCTGATACGTCGTAGACATCTCCAGTGAATTCATTGTTCTGCCTCTTTTGGCACTTTTAAGTGTTCAAATTTGACTCATTAGAATGTAAAGTTTACCACGCTGGAACGACGCGAGAACAGTACAGCATTCGTCTCATGTTTTAAAAAAAAAAAGAGTGTGTCGGGAGGCACCTGTGTCCACCGTTCAAACCGCGCAGCCAGAGTGCTTCTCGTTTCCAGCTGCTGATTTACGCGCTGTCGTCATCAGTGGTTACTTTCACGACAATCACTGGAGGGTTGAGCCAAACGCAGCATACTACTACAACCGGTTCTATATCCGTGTAGGATCGGTTCGATTCATCAGGGTGCATTTTTTGTGTCATGGCTCGACTCATTTGACGGGTCATTCTAATAATCACCCCTGTCTGAAGAAGCCCTTTATCAGAATTTAATGCAAATGATAAAAAGTAGAAGGTCTTGTTCATGTATTTATTTATTTATTTTGGCCAATTCAGATTGGTGTTTGTGTGTAATGGGGGAGCCATCACTTACTGAAGAATTCTATTTGAAATCCATTACGCAGACTGTTTGTGCGTGCTGTTTTCAGCAGATTAGTTTCCATTGCTTTGTTTTCAACCCCCGCTTTTTAAAAAAAAATAATTATTTATTTATTTATTTTTGCTTAATGAAGTCAGGAAACGAAATGCCAGGGCTAAAATAATACGCGAATCATGTGGGGTGGATGAAGGCCAGTTTACTGGAGGTGCTTGCATGTCTGTTTGTACATGATCCCATCTCCTTAGGTTTGAAAAGTACTCGTAAAGTAAGAGGAAAAAAACTGTGGCGAAGGTGCTGAAGTTTATAGAAATAAATTACCCTTATCCGTAAAAGGAAGCTGTGGTACAGAGAACTGCTACTTGGTGCATTTTTTTTTACAGAGTTATGTGATAAAGAATATTATGAATGTTCATTCATTTTTGTTTTTCCAAGAAAAAGAAATAGCACCTCCTGTGTTGTGCTTTGTTATCGTTATGCACAGAGATGCATGATAACGGCTCAGGCTAATTTATTTACACTTCTCATGTTCTTACTCACTGTATGATATCATTATCTGTGGATGCCTCTGAGTGTAAGTGCATCTGACTTCAGGTCCTGTGATTAAATTATAGTTTGGGCTAAGTGACTTCCAGCTATTCTAATGACTCAACTCTCTCAGGGGACAGGAGGACACAGAGGGGAATGTAAAAGGACAAAAACACAATCCACAAGGGTACATAAACACTAAAACACACATACACACAAACACACACAAATATACCAGCTGAGCACAGCGTCACATATCAAGGTGACCTACTTTGTGTGTATCTATCTCTCTGTATGTATCACATGCAGTGGTTTGTGAGCTCAAGGTAAGTGTGCAGCTCTGTAAAAAAAAATCATAAACACTGTGCAAAAGTGCATCGACGAGGAACAGAGTAAAGAGTCACATGATCAGGTAGAAACGCTAACACACTGTCATTATCTGCTAATGGAACAAAGACCTAAAGTACATTTTATTCAAGTCAGTTTGATGCAGAGGTTGAACAGAAGAAATACACCGCTGAAAATGATTTACCACAATAGAATATTTAACATTAGGTATATACAGTTTTGAACAAGTTATTGAAATCCTCATGTCAGTGTCGATTACAGAGCAGAACAAAACAGTACATCCTATTAAAAGCTAGAAAATAAATATTAATCATAGCAAACACAAAAAGATACAAGCACCCATGCATTATGGATATACACTGAGCTTATCCAGTGAAAACAACAGGGGCAAATCAGAAAAGGGGAGTGAATGTGTTTGAAATACAAGTTTTAATGTAGCTCAGTTTTGAATAAATAAATAAATAAATAGTCTCATCTATAAATGGCTATCATAAAAAACACATTTTAAGTCTTAAAGAAAGAAGTTTAAAAATATTATTTATAAAATCACAGTTAAATTCAAGGTCATTGTAATACATATATAAATTCATGCATGGCTGCTAAAACATTTATTGCAAATCTCTACTAACGTGTCATTGTTTTCGAGCTACATGATAAAATAATTTCCTCCATCTGCAGACTGTCATACATGCATGCTGCTACATGAGAACTACTGTAAGGGCAAGCAGAGTTTACACTGGGCAAATCTGCATAGACTAACATAAATTTCATTCTTATTGCGTTGTGTGTTGTTGCACATCATTAAAATCATTCACATGAGGCTTGCTATGGCTAGTATTGTCCTTGTGTTAACATGGAACATGTGCTCTGTAAAATCTGACATTTTTATTGGTGTGTCCACCAATTAATGAGGTCCCATGAAAGAAAAGAAAATTATAATCAAACTAATAAAGAGCTTCATTTGAGAATTACAGCCATCTTACCACATCTAATAAATCCTTTTACTGTAATATTGGCTTCGATATGAAACCAAAACCATGGGAATACTTTGAAGTAAAACCTTGGTGTAGTTCATCGAGACCATGAAAAGGAAACAGCTAATCAATGATTGATGATTGTAATATAGTGTTCAAATGCCCTTCGAATCCTTAAATATGTACTGCATTGCATCATATACATGAATACATGTACAAATATAAAACTAACAATGCTCTGTTGCTTACTGGCCTCTGGTGGTACATCACAGCTTGTAATTTTAAATTGTAGAGCTGCTGAAGTGCAGCTCCTCTTCCTCTCTCTAAACACAAATGTACCCACATCTACATGCACATACACACATATAAACAGAAAGTGTCTAAGTGCATCATTATCCTAAGTCACATCAAATATTAATGAAGCAGCACTTGACACAGAGATATAGAGACAGAAACAGGATGGAAGATTATATTTGCATAAAAGAGAGAGCTTTAAATTGAATGAGGAGAGGAGTATGGATAGTTAGTGCCATGAATTTATAATTGCTCGACACTTAATTCTCTGCCGAGTGTACCATGTAAAATACAACTGGTGCATGTTGGCGTTGTTCAATGCTGTTTTTAGAATTAAAGTGACTTTGAGATCCAAATTATAGCTAATGTAATCGTTAAAACCTGTATGGTACAAACAAATTAGTCCAGCAGTAGTGAGTAGAAATGTCTAAAAGACAAATCAAACCTGTGTTAAAAATGTTTTCATAGAAGTGCAACAGTGGATCAAATGGCTTTGTGCAATTAGGTTTTTAGCAGTAAAATCTAAACTAAAAGGAGAATAAATATCTGACTTAATGTCAGTAGTTTGAGCAGGAAACACAAACTCATAGTTGTGGAGTAAGCAGTTGCTTACATACATTCACAATGTTGCCTCAGTTCGTTGCAATTTGTGAGCTTTTGTTTATGCACAGCTCTCTTAAGGTCCTCTGACAGCGTTCAGTTGGCATGACATCGAAACTTTCTTTATTACCCAGTTACAGCAGATGGTTTGTTGATGTGCTTGAACTCGTTGTCCTGTTGCATGAGCCAGTTTGAGCTAAGCTTTACCTGTCAGACAGAGGGCTTCACATCTGACTGTAGAATGCCACGGGTTCATGGTCAACTCAATGACTAGAAAACGTCTGGGTTCTGCAAAATAAGCCCAACTCATCACCCCTTCTCAGCTGTGCTGACAGATGATATGAGGTGTTTGTACTGATGAGCTATGTTTGGTTTTTGTATCTGCATTATGGCCAAACATCTCCACTTTGTCTGACTCTCATCTGACATCGTTCCAGAAGTCTTGTGGTTTGATGGTATGCACTTTTAGAGATAAGCAGCTTTCTTTCTCCTGGCAGCCTTTCCAAACAGTATTCAGTCTTTCTAATTGTACTGTTATAAACTTTAACTTTTGACATAGTATCTTAGGCCTGTGGAGTCTAAGATGTAGCTTCTGAGTTTTTTGCAGTTTCTCTGAGCATTGGACGATCTGACATTGGTGAGATTGCTTGGTCCACTCCAGGAAGTTCGGACAGTCTGGAGGGGCCACTCCAGGAAACACTGTGAGATTTCACAAGACTGCATAGAGTTCTCTGAAAACTTTCTTTTTTACAAGTCACATGACACATTTCAGCCATTTTAATTACCATTTTAAGTACCACGGCTGTGTGTCTGCTGACTAGTTCTGGTGTTTTCTGCTAAATGAAATCAACGATTAAGGTTGGTTGAAGAATACAACATCTTTTGTATATGCATATACATTAACTGTAGGGTATGTACATTCTTATATATATATAGGGAGAGTAAGGCATGTGATCCAATATCCAGGGAACAGATCCACAAATCCAAACCAATTTAACCGATTGTAAAATTGGCTGAAATCTCATTCAAGTATGTATGATAGTTTCCAGGATCGCTGCATCTTTTAAGTCACTCCCTGTTTATCCAATTTAGACCGCTTACAAATTTTCAGGCTGAGATGCCTCAAACTTGGGCAGAGATAAAGCATTAGCAAACTCAATAAAATTTAATGGCAGTGTAATGAGACCAGGATCTACAACTGAGATGTTTCCAGTGTTTTCCAGCTGAAGAATATTTAAAGCCAGTCAGATAAAGAGTGAGATAGGAAGTGTGTGCTTTTCCTTTTTTTTTTTTCTTCTTTTCAAACAGAACTGCTCTTTCCTGCTATCTCAGAGTGCACTGAAAACACAGTTTTTGCCACAGAAACAAAGTCTGGATCCTTTCCTAGATGTTCCATGTGCAACTTAGTGCACATCTCGAAAACTGAAATCAAGTTGAAAAGTCACTGCTGGACACGATCTTGTGTCCATTGCAGAGGCTCAAGTGCTGGGGACATAATGGGACTTACAGCCATGCTGAAAATGGTCCAGAGGTGCACCAGAAATACATTCCCAAAAGTGTAATTTACCAAATTTAAATAAGATAAGGCTTTTTGTTTTGAGGTATTGTTCCTGTAACTTTTTTTTTTTTTATCACATTCCAAATTACCCTAGGAGATAGGAATAAGTTTTTATTAATGGAAAATATACATAAATTATATGTTTTCTGTTGTAAAGAACATTCTTTTCAGTGGGTGTTAAAAATCCTCACTGGTAGGTATCAAACATTTGTTTGCATCATACAAACACAGACGTTTGGTAAAGTTTAGGTACACAACAGTGAACAGTAAATGATGTCAACCCTATTTTAAAAATGTTATCATTGAAAATGGGACATACTAAAAGATGTGCCAAGTTTAATTAAAATTGCATTTTGAATTTAACCTTGATTGTGCATTAGCTTTTTTTTTTCTTCTATTTTTACAGGAGTTTATATATTTAATAAAGGCAGTGTTGAAAAACAGAAAGAGAAAAAGCGCATGGTGAGCAGGCTGAAGGACAAGGACTCTCTCTGCTATTAAACCACAAGCAGGCTGAAAAATGCCCAAAATCAACACATAAATCAGCACATTTATTGCTTCTCTGTTTGTCAGTAGCTTTTCAGAATGCTGTTGAAATTGTGCAGATAAAATTTAGATGAAACTGAAAATGCATTTGAGCCTGTACATTTATTTGAAGAGATGTGCATTTATTGTGCATTTGGTTTGCTGCCGTATGCGCCTATAGATGACTGAGATCTGAAATCATGTGTGCAGATGTGTTAGTAACACATCTGCAGTTAAGTGTTGTCAAAAGTATCACAAATGAGGCAGACTCATCTTCTTCTTCAGTTTAGGTTTTCTAACAAAGTAATAATATAGTGTAGTTAATATGTAATTATTTAAGCACTGAAATCTAGGGGTTATTTACACTAATACTTATAAAGGTGAAGCAGCGTGTGCTTGCTTTGAAACAAAAACGTGTTGATTAACACTTATTGTGATTTTTGTTGCACCGTATAATGAACTACTTATCAGGGGATGTCAGTAGTAGTTAGATGGTGAAACACATTATTTTATTACCCACCCTGAGACAAATGAAGTGTTTTTTTCAGGTAGATTGAATAGCATTAGGGGTGTCAAGTGCATAACAGCTCATTTCTACTTTGTGTGTGTGCCATTTCAACTCAAGCCAAGTTGACCATCAGAAATTCATCTCAGACCACAAACAATTCTGCACCTGTTTCCACGGAAACGGTGACAGGAGTTTAACGATATACACGTTTGGTTCGCTGCCGTTTCTTTTATTTATCTCTCACATAAGTGAGGACGTATGCGCTGGTACTCGGTATCCATCACTGCTAATTGACTGAGTTTGAATATTCATTTTTTTACTATCCCAAACAAATTACAAAATTGACTAATAGTGTACTCATAGAGGTTTAAGTGGAGGTCACAGCCCCATCAGCCAAACAAAATGTGGCATACCTTTTATTCCTTTTGTTGGCAGCGATGAGTCCAATAACGTATAGCAGTGACCGCGCCCACAGAAAAAAATAACTGCCTAACAAAAATGCTTGAAATTTAAATTAGACTGAGGTAACGTTAAAAAAAGGCAACACCTTGCAAAGAAGACCATCCTTTTGCATTATTAAAAGTTTTTCAAAGCATTAAAGTTTAGTGCTAAGTTAAGCTGACTTGCATTTGCAAAAGCCGATGCCTTGTTGGGCTGGAATGATTTTAATGCACCTGGTAGAAATGAAAACAGTAAAAAAACAACATGTTATTTATAAGCCAGGGACCTCTGTGCAACCACAGTGTGTTTTTTTGACAAGTAAGCAACAGATAACTGGTTAAATGAGGGGGAAAATGTAACACATTCAGATGCTTTCATGCTCATTATAAAATTGCATAATGACTTTAAAAATGTTCCATGTTTCAGGGAATAGAAACACCAACAGGTAATTTTGTCTGAAACATTACCATCCATCACTATTGCCATGATAGTGAATGAAAAGACATTTTTCCTTGCAGTACACCGTTGGAGTTTGGGAGAGTCTCGAAAAGAAGCACAGAGGCTTTTATGAGTTTCCAACACCTTTCATGGATACTCTGATGGGGATTTGCTTTTTGCTTTGTCACCTATTTTGGGGTTTGTAAGTATGTGCTCTTTACATATGTGCCTCTGAACAATGCTTTTGTTTTGTTTAGGGAGATCACTGTGAAATGTCACAACCACAAAATTCATGAATCATTCAATGAATCCTGACTGGAATAATTTAAATGTCAAGTTTAAAATGTTTTATTAACCAATTACTAAATTACAGGGATCATGCATCATAATGGATAATGTGGTCTCTGTATGTGTTTTTATTACTTTTCTGTATTAAAGCTCTACATAATAAAGCGTGTGGCTAGTAAACAGTATGGATATCTGTGTTACAGAGTAAATATTAATCAAATATGATGTTATCCCATTAATATAACCCGTTTCCTATGTTTTGTGACATTTATTGAATTAATTTTGAATCTAAGAGCTGTTGTCAGATTTCTAATGCAGGCTGTCACTGGAAAAAAAAAAAGAACTTTGGGCTAGTCATTTATTAATAGCTATTTTTTCGATTTGCCATTAGTTCTCATGTGGAAGCAATACCAAAAAACTCTGGTTTGGGGATTTTGTGTCACTTATAAACGAGTGATTCCATATTTGGGTAACAACACTATGATAATGTGATCAGAAGCTAAGTCTGAAGGGTCCTGAAATGATATGAAAACAGAAAAATGGGAAAAAAATTCCAGAAGTAGACCTGGCTATTTGGATTTCAATCAATCACAATCAGAATCAGAATACTTCATTAATCCCTAGGGAAATTATGTATGCTCAATGTGATTGTTCTCATGTAGCATTCATACTGAACTATTATTTTAAACTCTGTTTCCTGGACTGCACTTTACTGTGGCTAGACAAACAGAAAAGTCAATTTTGCTCAAAAAGATAAATTTTTGAACATATTTTTGCAAATAACAAGGACTGAATTTTCTTTTTACCTAATTGCCTACATGGTGAACACAGCAGGAATGTCACTTCATGGCCAAAATGAACAGGAAAGAACAGGTCACGTCAAGATTCTAATTTGGCCACCAGATGGACCTATTGCACTGTGTAATGGCTCAGCTGTGTCAGAGTCAAACATAACCAATAATGGATCACTCAGTAGGAACCAGGCTTCCAAAGCATTGCCTAAAGCCAGTGTAAGATGAATATAGCCAGAGCCAGATAACACTGTATCTGTCTTCTACACTCACTATTCCTTTCTAGCAGATTTGTCACCCGGCAGAGTTAGAGGGGGACTCTGGGGCCACACAGGTGGGCCAGTGCTGTAGTTCTGCAGAGACAGAACTCATCAAGGCAGCTGACTGTGGAGAAATGTGTCAAATTAGCTTTATGCTTCTTTGACCATCTCTCTCCATGATCTCTATTCTCCATCTCAACAACCTGCAGCACACTAATCAGCATAACAAATTCATCCAGCATGCCTGGCTTAATGGAATCAGTTACTTGTAGGGAAAAAAACAACAACAAGAAAAAAACCCAGCTTGTGTCTGAGATAACGGGGGAACGATACGTCTGATCATTTATGCAAATCAACTGATGATGATAAACTATTATTTGTTTTATTTCTTATTATACAAAAGAGATGGAAGGGAGAGGAGATAAAAGGAGCTCATATAAAGGAGATGATGTGACAAGCCCATCTGTTTTCATATGCATGTTTTCATATGTGTGCCCAAGCACTGAGCCTCGCTTCCTTTCCCTGTCCATGTCTGCAGTGTGTGTGTGCAGTGTGTGGGTGTGTGTGTGTGCAGTGTGTGTGTGTGCAGTGTGTGTGTGTACTTCAACATTAATGAGCAGACCAAAGATTTTCATTAAGGCCCCATTAGTACCTCTTTTTCCCCATGGGTTTCTGTGCACTCATTCATTCATCTGATGCAATAACCAGAGAGAGAGAGAGAGAGAGAGTGGAAACAGACATGCCTCACTGTCACAGGAATTCAGTAAACTGCAATAAATCTGGCACCATTTCAGAATACACCAACTTCTTTGAACTCCTTTCTAATTTATCAATTTAGAGAAAGAAACATCAGCTGTTGAGCGATGACAAGTAAATTATGAAATATGATTGTTTATTAAATAAACATTTGGCATTAATCATTTCAACTTGAGAGGCAAATGTTTCAATTATACAAAACAAACAGATCATAAGGGACTGAGCTCAAATCTGAGAGGTTTCCTTGACTGACATCCATGCACTAGCTTGGCTATCATCCCCATGCTGCTGACAAGCATGGCTGGGCAAACTTTTAGAAAGCTTTCAAGCAGCTACGCTATCAAACTGGAGCGCACTTCAAAACACTGTGGAAGGGTAGCGACTCCCCAACAAGTTAACTGGCAGCAGTTCTTATCTTGGGAAGTGTGTTTTCAATCTTGGTGTTTCCAATCCAGTGCTCATCTCAGACAGAGATGAGCAGTTTGAAAAATTTGGCTGGAGTAGAAAAAAAAAGCCTTTCTCTTGAACATCACTAAAAATAACAAATATGTTTCACCACAGGGGGTTACAGCTAGAAATAAAACATGGCTGTGCTTTCATTACAGAACATTAGAGGGCAGTGGGTTTGCATAAAGTGCCAAAGCTGATTTCAGATCAACCAGAAACTTGTGAAACAGCAGAGACAACACTCAGTGGCTGGTGTTAACTAGCCTCTCTTTGTATCCTGCTGTGTGCTTCACCTTCATGCTTACTTGACCTTAGCCGTTGCATAATTTTCACTGCCAATCAGTATGCTCATATTTTGCCAAGGAAGATGGAAACTCAAACAGGAGCAGCCTTCTGAAAAATCCAAGAGGAGAGATGGATGCTTTTTCTGTGCCTTTGCTGACTCTTCAAAGTGGGGTAAAACATTTCCTGTCAGAGGATTTCGGACAGAGGGGAAAACAAGCTAGGGTGAGGAAACAAAGTAAACCTAAATACAAGTGTAGGAATTTCAGTGGTGGTCGACAGATCATGTTGGAGTGTTAAGACAAATATTGCCTGAAAATATACAATGTCCGCTCACAGAAAACGGCACACTGTAAGAGGTGACAGCATGCAGCAATGCTTCTACTCACAAGGAAGCTTGTCACATTGTAGAGTGGTTAGTCACACAGCTCCAACCCTAATACCACAGAATTAACTCTACGAATCATGCTTATTCCCAATGAACAAAAAAAACACTTTTGGAACTGGTCTAGACATGCCTTACATTTTGATCAGGAGCTGTATTCTCTTTTCAGTGTCTGGATTAGGATAAATCCCACTGTACCTGCATTGTTATGTGCCCACATTTTGTCAAGTCTTGATTCCTGCTGGAACATGTGGTGTGATGACAGAATGAATATAAAAGGCACAAAAGAATATAATCTGTGTGGAAATCAAGTCATTGCTACCCTAAAGATAACATCCTATGCATGGAGTGATATTGGATTTAGTGAAGTGTGCGATCTGAATGGATATCTCACTTGTACTTGAAGCTTTTTGAAAAATCAGTAATCCGTGAGAGCAGAAGACAGTGATGTCTATAGATACTGTTCCGTTATGGCTCAGTCAAGGGATTATTGCATAAAAGCATGCCTTTGTCCCATTTTAGGAGTAGATGGACTAAGAGCCTTCTCAGAAGAAAGAACTGTAATTACTTATGACAGCATTATTGAATTGGAAAAACACTGGTAATGAAATGAGTCAGGATGTAACAGGCCCTTTCACAGTGCCTGTATGTTAAATAAGTGATTTACTAATGGTTTTTCTGGATGGTCAGTGGTTACACAATCCAAACAGCCAAAGCCATTTTTTCCAATTTGTATACCCATGAATAATTTGTCATGCTTTGTTGCTAAGTTATGAAGCACAAGTAAATGATTCAGTGATCAAAATGTAACCTTTTTATCAGAATGAGCAAACTTCTCTAAGTAGATCACATCACATCTTCATACGTCAAGCTACTTTTTGGACAATGCTCAGTCTTTTGCATAACCCACTGTCATTGTTGCACTTTTCTATTGCACTGTTATGTCTGTATTGTTATGTTCTGTCTTGTGTTGCACTGTCTTTGTTTGGTTTTTCTTACAATTTTTAACTTGACTTGAACTCCTTATAAAGTCAAGAAATTGCAAACTCTTTCAAAATTAATGCTTCAACTTTTGTATTTTCCCCAGGAGCCGATTTCAGTGCAAGCCGTTTTGTTTTTAATTCAAGTGGCAATCTCAAAGATTTCGGTCCTGGCTGATTTGGTGACACCTATAGTTACTAGTGGTAACTCCAAATGCAGTTTAATACTGCATGTGACAGAGTGCTGGGACCAGAAAAGCAAACTATTGTTGTTTTGATAAAGAAGTCAGGCAATAAATCGAGCTTTCTCCATCATTCTGTGAGCAAGTCTGATCTGATTTAATGCTGCACACGGCTTGAGTCTGCAAACAGCAGAGCAGAGAGAAAGGACACAGTAGTTACCTTGCTGAGAAGTTGGTGGTGCGCAGCTTGTCGCCTACAGCCCATTGCGGCTGCTCCTTCTTGTGCTATTAATCTGTGCAATATTCTAAACTGAAAATGAATGATGTCCTTTTTGTATATACATTTAGCACTGACCAATAAACATAATATATTGCATTTAATGTGACTATGTCTTACTGCTTCATAATAAAATACAGCTTTTATTTTGCCGGTTAAACGTTTCAGTGTCAAGTTGCAGCAGAAGGAAATATTGATCCATCCATTTTCTCAACCAGTTGAGGATAACAGGAGGTTTGTGGGGGGATGGGTCACCAGCCAATGGCAGGGCTAACACACAGAGACAGCCATTCACCCTCACACTGACACCTACAGTCTAGTTTGAATCACCAATTAACTTAACCAGTTTTTAGACTGTGGGAAGGAACTGGACTATCTGTAGAGAACCCACACACAGATGTGTAAAACGTGCAAACTCCGCACAGAAAAGCCGCAGTCTGGTTTTGATCTTGCTGTGACTCAGTGGTGCTAACTACCACACAGCTGGGCCTCAAAACATATGATTTACATTTTGCAGTAATATAAAAGCAATTTTCCTGTTTGTATCTAAATACAACAAATAATATAATACCACATGTATAACTATCATATTACTTAACAGACCTTTATTTAAATAAAAATCTTTAATATTGCCAGTTAAGATTATTTAAATCAGAACAGCTCCTTGGTTTTTCTTTTACTAATTGCAGTTTATTCTCTGAGACAAGCTGTTCAGGTCAAAGTCACTCATGCTGGTAGACCAACCTCTGTCAGATCATTTGTGTTGTAAGACAAATTGTTCAGTGGTGGACACAGTGAAAGGGTTTATCGCTTTTGAAAGCCTGGAACACAGGTGCCAGAGGGTGGAACACACTCAGGAGAAGGCATGCTAAATGGCCATGACTGATGAGCACCATTAGGTAATTCTTCTGGGTCATGCATAACCAATTCAGACCAACTCAGGAAAATACACTTATGAGCAACACACAGAGATGCACATATATATTTATATACATTTAAGGTGAAATAGTGCCAATTAATGATATGCATACTTATTTCTTTGATGCATCCTATAAAAAATAATTACAAAGGAGAGTCAAAGTCTAGATTTGAAGCCAATTAGACATAAATGAAACAGGATACCTCTTCATAGCAGAGTGGCTTTATCCCTGGCACACTGTGGAATTCAAAGAGGAACACATACTGTACTGGACCAGTAGACCTCAGTCTGGGAAATTATCACACCAAGTCTGAGATCAAAGCTGTGTAGCAGCAATCAACTTGACCTCTTCAACCTCCAGCTGTCAGCAAGTGAGAGTTTTTGGAGGGACAGCTTTCTGTGTGTGTGTGTGTTTGTGTGTATGTGTTTTTGTGTGGACGGGTATTAACATCTTTGTGGGGACCAAAATCCCGGTCCCCATGAGTTTGAAGGCATTTTTGAGACTCAAAATGTGGTTTTAGTGTCAGGGTTACTATTAGGTTATGGTTAGGTTAAGGGTAAGGGTCAGGGTTAGGCATTCATTTTTGATGGTTAGGGTTAGGGTAAGGGGCTAGGGAAAGCATTATGTCAATGAGATGTCCCCACAAGTTATGAAAACCCAACATGTGTGTGTGTGTATAGCTGTGAATATATGAAAGTGAAAAATGGAGTAAACAAGGACACGTGGTGCTGATGTGAAACACCTGCCCAGCCACAGTTCTAGACCTGAGATTCTAAGAGAAGTTACTCACCTACTGGAAAAGCAGGGGAAGAAAAGTAACAGCAGCATCAGTTTAGACCTGCTGGTTGACATGTATTGAACTGGTGTGACATAACAGCTCCCCTTTGGAGAGTCTGCAGCTTGTTAAATGTGAAGTACTGAGTCTGTCACTGAGCTACAAGCCAAGTCCAAGTGGTGCTTCTAGTAAGAAAAATGACAGTTAAAGCCAAATTATGAAGATTTTCTTATGACTTTATGATGGGGTAAGTATATATGTCCCTCTCCCTTTGGGCTGGAGCCAGTGAGGACCTGAACAGTAGAAACATGTGCCGTTGCTTGTTTTTGGGGGCCCCCAAGGAAGTAAATTCAACAAAGAGGTAAAACACACATATATGAACACCTCTTAAAATCAGATTGACTCAAGTGGGTGATAAATGCAGTTTTCATTAATTTAAATAATAAGAGTCATGACCTCAGCAGTAGAGTCAGCACAGCAAACTGGAAATACACTGCACTCTGGTGGGACTCCCATCCCCCCTCCTGCACTTCTCCTGCACCACCTACCTGTGACTACACTTGTTACAAGCTGCTGCTACTACTGCTGATGGTACATTGACAGCAGCAGCCTGGTAGCTAACATGTTGTTTAATTTGACACATTTTGCTGCATCATATTTTTTTTTGTTTTCTTACTTACTTCCTCCACACACTAAACTAAACTAAACTAAACTAAACTAAACTAAACTAAACTAAACTAAACAAATAAATAAATAAATAAAGTGCAGCACAGCTTAACAGTTGTGAACAGCTTTAAAGGCTCACTTTCTTTCACTCTTTCAATTATGGAAAGAAATTTGCAGAAAGGGGTTGCAAATGCAGATGTAATAAGAAGCAATCAGACCAAAAACAATTTTACAAATGTGTATGCCCAAACCTGAAGAAATACTCATCATTTTCACACAATTTATTGTTAACCTTTGTGAATTAATAATTTTGTCTTAAGTTTGCCAGTGAATGTCTATTTTATTCAGATAAAGCTTGGAAGAAAGTGCTTTGGTCAGATGAAACCAGAATCGAGTTCTCTGGCATCAGCTCAACTCACCGTGACTTCACCACATTACTTGGGGCCACTGAATGGGGGAATGTACATGTACAGTAAAATCTTGGACAGGGACCTCCTTCCCTCAGACAGAACAAAGATGGATAGATGCAGATGGGTCTTCCAGTATGACAGTGAACCAAAACATACTGCCAAAGCAATAAAGCAGTGACTAAAGAAGAAGTATGTTCAAGTAGGAGTGGCCTAGCCAGTCTCAAGACCTCAATCACACTAAGAACAAAGGTCGTATTGCTGTGCTTGCCAACAAGGGTTTTTCCACCAGTTACTAAAATAACGTTTTTTTGGAAATCAAATACTTATTTCATTCAATAACATGCAAATCAATTTCTAATGTTTATATAATGTGTTTTTTCTATATATTTTGATGATATTCTGTCTCTTTCCATTAAAATGAGGCTACCATAAAAATTAGAGACTGTTCATTTCTTTGTAAGTGAAAAAACATAAAAAGGCAGCAGGGAATGAAATAATTATTCCCCTGCTATATGCCTTTAGTTTGAAGTTACAGTATACATGCGAGTTGTTAGTGAAGAGACACCTATTCATCTACTGAGCAGAAAAAAGGAATACACTACCATTTGAGACACACATTTGTCTTTTTAGCTGCTAATGCTCCATTATAATGGCTTATCTTTTTAAGTTTGATGTTTGGTGCTAGGGGCAGCAGTGACTCCTCACATTAAAAATGGGTTCAGGGACTTAACCCGCTGCTTGGTAATGCTGAAAAGCACAACATGAAGAGTGAACCAAAATACTAATGACTTAGGAGCTGACACATTAAACTGAGGGATCCTAAAACATGTGTGAAAATTCTCCTCAATTTTAGTACAATAAGTAACCTTGTTCGCATAACCAGTCATATCATGAATTCCCAAGTAGATACACATGGCACATATGCTGTCACGCCATGTTCATACAGTATACAGCATATATG
>VUQR01035856.1:0-28010 GCA_015108515.1 Hemichromis elongatus
CTGTGTTAAGTTTGGGATTTCATTTGTTCACTTGCAGCCCATGTATGCACGAGTGTTTCATAGATGTGTTGTTGTGCATGAGCGCGTTGGATGGGGGTAACAAACAGAAATGTATACTGCATTTAATCTCCCGTGTGAGGTTGATGTCCTCACGATGAACCCGCTCCATGAAATATTTACTTTTAATGGCTGGACGGGAATTAAGGCAATTCGCGGGAAGTTTCTGCCATCGAGGGAAAGTGTGTCAGTGTGCGTTTGTGTGTTTTATTTGCAATCAAACAGTGATTGAGTGGCTCTGTTCAGTACAGTACGGGTGTGCGGCTTGTTTGTATAGCGTGAGTTCGTGGATGTGTATTAATGTGCACCATCAATTTCAGTCAAAAGCTGTGCCATAGTTGTGGATTAGATATATTCTCCATTTCCAGACAGCTACCCTAATGCCCATCTCATTCACACAAGGCCCATTAGCCCGTACGAGTGTGTGTGTGCGTGTGTGTGTGAAAGTGTGTGTCCCTACAGCACCTGGTGTCTGACAGTGCCTAACCTAATGGAAGTAAAGCACAGCTGTAAAACCACTGGCCTGTGCTATATATCCGCCTGTGCAAGTCTCTAGCTAACAGCTTTCACACCCCTGCTTTCACACAAACACGCACGTATAGATGTGAATACACATTTATCGACGCATACTGATTCACAGACACACAAATACAGACAGCCATACCACAGCTAATGGTTTGATAGCTTATAGAGAATCATTCAGAGAGAGATTGTGGGGCACGGAGGGGAAAGGGAGAAAGGGGGAGGCTGGAGGGGGATGGTAATGTAAATCTCCAGACATAATCCACGGAAGGGGAAAAGACCATCGGATGTAGCAGTCTGTCTTAAGCTGGGAGAAATTTGTTTGGAGTGTTTGTATGTGCGTGTGTGAACACATATGGCTCTGATTATGTTTGCTGAGCTGCTTACTGTAAAGCCAGAGGCTGACCAGCTCAGCCCTGTGTGCTTTACTAGCCGCTAGAGAACCGGGAAGCTTTAATCACGGGAGTGGGGGGGTTGGCGGGGGTGATTGGAGAGAAGAAGAGGAGGGAAGGAGATGAGTAAAAGATAGAAGGACAGAATAATTGAGGCCAAAGGACATGATGGATGAAAGGTGAGAGTTTGCAGATGGGAAGAAAAAAACAGAGAAGTAGTTCAAAATGTCAAAGTAAAGATGGGAAAAAGGTTTGGAGAGACAGAAGAGGGCAAAGGGAGAGAGGGATCACAGCGGCTCGCTGGAAATAAAAAGACAAGCTCTTTGCTCATTCTCTAGTAATAGTGATTTAAGTATCTTTTGCTGTCACACTGTGTAGCTTGTCTGCTCATGGGATTGTGGTTGGGTTGAGGGTGAAATAGACGCTATCCAGACAAGAGCGTTTGAATACAAATTCAACTTAAGTAGGGGAGAATAAAACACAATACAAACAACAGGACTGCAAGACGCAGGCAGGAAATACATGTTTGTCTATTTAAGTTGCCGAACACCCCCACCACCACCACCACCAAAAGAAAAACACAACAGCAACAACTCAACTTGTATGGAGTTCATGAAAACTGTGTTTTAAGCACCCAGTCTCAGCTCAATCATTCCCAGGAGAAATCCTCTGGTGTGCTGGAAGTGATGCGTTAAGCGTTCCCAGCAGCAGCAGCGCTGGCTGTTTTTAAATGAACAATATAGCAAGAGATGAAAAACAAATGTATTAAAGGAAATTGGAAGATACACCAGGAGACAAGCAATGAGAAAGCTGAGTGCAGAATTCAATAAGAATTCATCAGAGCTGCTTAAACTGCGAGATGATTTTCTGGAATAAGTGGCAGCTCCGTCCCGTGTATCTCTACTGACAAACACCGCCACTGGTTTGGAGACACTCTGACCCCCCGGACTAGAAAAGATGAAGATATTTAGGAAACAGTGTTGCTGAAAAAAATTACTTTTTAGCCTGCTCACCTAATAAACTGTTCCTCTGCAGACTGTATGATAAGTGATTGCTTGGACACCCCGTGATAACGATAAACGCTGTGCCTACACTTCTTCTGCGACACTGATATTCTCATTACGCGATGCCTAATAAACTCGATTCACAGTAATTTTCTGTGTCCCTCTCTCTCTTTCTCTCTGTGTGCGTTAGGCTGATGTTAAGGGAGGAGGCACCCAGCGCTCCTCCGAAAAATATTGTGGCCAGTGGGCGCACAAACCAGTCCATAATGGTCCAGTGGCAGCCTCCACCAGAGCCCCAGCTTAATGGTGTCCTCCGAGGATATGTACTCAGGTAAACACACACAGAAACGTGCGGGTGTTTGGGTTTGTTGTGCAATGTAGGGGTAGTGAAAGTAACAGAAAGAACTGGTAAACTGCACATGTGACTTAACGAGTGGGCCCATACATTTTTTCTCTTCTTGGGTGCAACAGTGAGTGTCAGTGGGATTTCTGCGAAACTTTGTGGTCCTGTGAGTTGGGTGCAGCTTGTGCACGAACCGCTGACTTGTTAGGGCTCCTCTCTGTCAGAAATTGAATTTTTTGTGCTACTAAATTTTCCTACCAGCTTCATTAAAAAAAGAAACTCTTTAAGGATTCTCTAAACTCTGAACTGTTATGAACAAACATATTACATTTTTACATTCTCCAGCTATTTCCTCAGGTAGGATTTGACAGAGTGGTGTTCTCTGCTTTTTTGATTAAAACCTGATATTAAATATTCTGTTATATATAGGGTATATATTAAATATAGGGTTTAAATAGTTGTGATTAGTTTTTACTTGCGTTTTACTCAGCATCTTGTTTTTGTTTATTTATTTTCTCAAGTAAAGGAGAAAGACATTTAATTTCCACGAACATACAAGGACATACGTAAAGCCCCTACTTTAAGATATTTTTATGTCATCCAGCTGAAGGACCGATGAGCTTGTGATATGGCAAAGTGTCCATCTGTCCATAATTTAATTGCTACTCCTCCTACAGTATTGGTCAAAATTTCATCAAATCTTCACATTTAATGGGGGTTCACTTAAACTGTGCTCAAGTTCAAGGTCACATTTGTCATTTTACGGCCACTTTTCCATTTTCACAAGAATCGCTACTCCTCCTGCAGATTTCAGTGAAAGTTTGCACACAATGATCACTTAATGAGTCATCGGCAAAACTGTGCTCAGGGTCAGGGTCACATTTGTCGTTGTGGAGAGAATAATTGTAATCCGGATGAGCTACTGCGTCACAAACATTCTGGTTACATTGTGTTCTAGATGAGGCCTTTTTTTTATCTCTCTCAGAAGAGGACAACAGTGGTTGCTGTAGTATAAGGTCATAAAAGATTTAAGATGAAAACGTGAGGCATTATTAAGTATTGTCATAGCATGTTCATGATTGTCTGTTGTTGCTCATTCAGAATACGACGGCTCTTTTTCGCCCAAATGGCTGCTTCGTGTTCTTACTGATAATAATTATGCTGAACACAAAAACCCCATGTTGAATAGCTTATATATAAACCCCAGAAAATTCTTTGCTAAACTTTTATTCAGCGGTAGTTTCACCTTAACATTGAGGATTTTCTAAGTGGTGCTCAGCGCAGAGCCAAATGGGTGGAACTTGACCTCATCTAGCTTCATCCTTCTGTACCTACATGCACCACCATCCTCATTAATGCAAGTCTGGACCTACTCAGGCTCCACTCACTGGCTATTAGCATTAATGCAAGCCCTTTGTCACACAGTACTTTAACCTAATGGAAAAAAGCTGTTGACATATTAAGGTCGGTCACTTGCATGGGACTGTAGATGCTGGCATGGCTGAGGTGACTTTTTTTCTAGTATTTTTCACAATACCACCAAATTGCACCCCGCTGAACACACTCTGTGAGCGTGTTTTGCTCATGGGAGAGGGGGTTCGTTTAGAGCTCTGTGCCTGAAAGCTTTGGGTGATGTCAGGTGAAGTGGGAAAGTCAGGTTATTCTGCAGCTTTCAGTTTCACTTTGAGCTGGACGGATGAAATCAGTCAGGTACCTCTCTTCTACAGGATTTCTGCCACTAGTTAATCATTAGTGGTACTCGTAAATGTATAGTGTGTTATGCTTAATCAACAACCAATACTTATTCCTTTCTGTAACTGTTTGTTTGTGTGAGTGTGTCTGATAGACACAGACACAGGAACACTGTCTTTACAGACACACCTGCCGCCCTTGGTCTTCCGTCCTTCCTTTTTGATGTCTACCCAAAGTGCGATACAAAGTGTGTGTAATCAAGCTGTCATCAGCTGCCTAACAGAGATTTGCATGTAATTGCAGGAGAAGTTATCTAGTCTTTATCCTCCTTCGCTGTGTTATCTGCATCCACTTCAGAAAATCAGTAGAAAATGGAATCGCACACGTTCGTTCCCACCATATCATTTCCACTTTATAGGACAGAGCTCCCACCTCCTTCCTTCCCATTTGGATCTCCTTCCTCCTTGTTGTGTCAGCTGGCAGATCCTCACTCTCTTTCTCCTCGTTTCCAAACACATTCTCTCCCCCCTCCTTCTCCTCCTCCTTCTCTCCTAGTGTGAGTGTCATTGTATCAGGTGGAGAGAGGGGGTCTATCTCCTCTCCTCTGCGAAGATCCCCTGTCAGCTTCCAGCGCCCCCTCACTTTGTGTCTGTGTATTTGTGTATATGAGCATGTTACGTGTGTGTGTACAGCATGTATGTGTGACAGAGTGCCGACTCAGCCGGTGAATCGTAGGAATATCCTGTTACAGTGAATAGGCTTCATATTAAAACGCTGACATGGGGATTATTACTCCATTCAGCTCCATCAGATATGTACAGTACCAAAGTGGTATTACACCTCCCTGTCTGGTTGGGTCATATATCCTTTTAAGTGGACGTTTATATCACATATACTAAAGCAAAGGCCTTGGAGGTGGACTATTCAGGGATGTCTACCCAACATTGGAGATTTTTAATCTTTAAGAAGCTGTAGAAGGACTTCACATTAGCAGAAAATTATTAATCATAGTTTACCTTTAAATGTAAGCTAAATAGCTTATTTCCATTTATTTGAACACACGTATTCAGAGAGTTCAGTATTAGAGGTGGAAAATCACCAGGTACCCCTTGATGCATGTTACAGTATTATCCCAATACTTAACTCATAACACAACATTATTGAAATGTGGAACTTAACATTCATTGCACTGCAGTGAACTCCCCACGGTTCAAAATTATCACTATCTGTTTTATATAATGAAATAAAGTTCTCTCACTTCATTTTTTATTTATTTCTTTTATTTTTTTGCAAAATGAGTTTCGGAAGCAAATCAACACTGACAATAAAGCATGTCCAAAAAGTTCAGATAAGACAGTCAGTTTGCTATCAGTATGTGGCTGAATGGGGTCAAAGTGGCAATAGCGTGACATCTCTTTGTGCTAATATGGTGATTAACTGTATACTTCAACGAAGACTCTAAAATCTGTTGCCGTTTACATGCACAAAAATTCAAATTAACTAGCATGCTTCCTTTTTATAGGAATATAATCAGAAGACAACCAGTCGAGTTCAGTCTCCTATTGCAAATTGACATGCCACCGATGAGTTACACTAACTCATCAAATTTAATCTAAAGTGTCTCTGGATCTACCTGCATGCAGAAACTACCCGAATGTGAGAAAGATTCAGTGCAGTAACGGCATAACCATAATTTTCTAAGTCACATGGAAGTTGACGCAGCTATAATGGGTTGAGCGGATTTGGGAGGTAGCTAACTGTGACCAGTGATTGTTGGTTTTCTCTGGATGGTAAACTTGTGAGATAAACTTTCTTGATAATATTGCATTATATCATAAATAAGTAATAATGTAAAATATTAATGTAAAGTATTATTTGGTTGAAGATCCTTTTTTGTTCTACATTTGGTGTGGTTACATTATTCATTGCATACTTTACTCCCTATGTGGTCACACTTACTGGGACAGGAAGGTACTATATAGCCTTTTTGTGTGAGTTTGACTCATACCATTTATTTTACTTTCCTAACTTGTTTTTCTGCAAAACAACATATTGAAATGTGCGTGTGTGTGTGTAGGTACCGTCTGGCAGGTCTGCCAGGAGACTACCAGGAGAAGAACATCAGCAGCCCAGAGACCAACTACTGTCTGCTAAAAGATCTGATCATCTGGACACAGTACCAGATCCAGGTGGCCGCCTACACAGGAGCAGGCCTGGGTGTCTACAGCAGTCCTGTCACTGAGTACACACTGCAAGGAGGTGAGTATGCACACACTTTGATTTGTCAAAGCAAATATACCAAGTAGTTCTGGGAGGTTTTTAATCACTGCTCCATATGCACGCTGCTAAATATAAAATACTGTGACACTGCTGAGTTAGTAACCCAAAAAGAACTCTTCCTCGGTCCGTGAATCTTTAAATACGGGCCGGAAAAGACTTCACATCAGAACAATCATACATTATGAGCGTTGACTTATGAGCTGACTTTATGTATTATGTAATACGGGGGACAACGAGGGATTCACATGTTCACTTTCTATGTGAATTAAATGCAACGCCTGCAAATGAAGTATTAAGGAAGCTATTCCTGAGAGACTGATTGCTGAAACAATACTGCAAACAGTATTGAGTATTATCTGAGCAAAGCTGATGCAAAGCATGCATTGTAATATATAAACAACATATAAGCATACAAACAGTATAAAAAACAGAGTGAATCCATACATCTATATATGTATGTATATATATATACATACTATTGTCAACTGTTTAATGTTTTTGGGTGGGGATCAGACAACCGGGATCATTTACACGCATCCGCGGCGCGGTTTCTCCATAACCTGACAAGCTTCACTCTCACTTAGAGAGGTGTCATTTGATGTGGTTCAGACTTGCATTAAAGATACGCCGGAGGCATTCCCTCGCAGGCATACCAGCTTCACTCGACTGGGAGGAGACCCTAGGGGCAACCCAGGACATGCTGGAGGGACTACATCTCCCATCTGGCCAACAAGCACATTGAGATGCTGCAGGATGAACTGGAGGGAATTCATGGGGAACGAGTTTCTCTATTGCTCTATAAATATAAAACATGGCATATAATATGTTTAATAAACATGGCTGCAAAGAGCAACACGCTTTGAAGTCTCTCAACATAAATAAAGGAAGCGCCTATGAAATGAGGAAGAATGTAAGTGAAGACTGTAAAGTGAGACGAGAGGAAGTGGTTGTCAGGGGTAAATCTTCTTTAAACGCGTGTTCGTCTTTTCCCGGCTTTTATTTCAACGGTATATTATCTGTATTAAACATGGGCCAAACACACACATGCACGCACGCACATAAAACTCAGAGTCATTATTACAAGAGTTCGGGACAGGTTTATAGACTCAGGAAAGGGAGTTAGGCTCATTAATTATTCTAATGTGGTTTAATGGGAGTGGCTGCGATGGATTGGACCTTTTCTCTCTCTCTCAGTGTGTCTGAAAGGATGAAGCTAAACTCTGTGTTAGACTCTGATAACATTGCTCTTCTCCCGCTCTCTCACAAGCGGCCTTACACGCATACTAAGATTCACCCAAAGGGAAGAGTTTAGTGTTTTATCTGGAGCTGTGAGCTGCAAGGGGTTAGAAGCCAGTCCTCAGGAGCACAATCAGCATGGCAGGGAGGGAGAGAGCATCTTTAACATCAATTAATCTTCTGTCTCTCTCAAACTTTTCTCAGTCTTTGTTCCCCCTCCTTGCAGCATCACCAACAACACCATTTTTCACTAGTTTTTGTTTTGGTCTCTTTCCACCCACTTTGTGTTTGTGCGTGTCAGTGCGCATGTTTCATCTGGCCACTTCAGCTCAAATGTAAGATGTAAAGGGCATTCCCATCATGCAACAGTACATTATCACTCTGTGGCTCTCTAGCATCAGCATAAACCCCTTACTGTGTAATCACCATAACATGTGCCCACAGACACTCGCGCACACACATCTGCACTCACAAACACACGCTCGCACGCACACACATCTCACTGTCACCCCTTTTTCTCTCTGTTCCTGGCTTTGATGTTTATTCACTCCCCTCCCCATCCTCCATCTAAATGACCAACTGTTTTAATAGAGTTCACATAACATAGATAAATAAATAAATTTAGATCCCCATGCAGAGAACTATTCACACACGGACACAAAAGAAAGGGGAAAGAAGAAAAAATAAACAGCACAGGCGGCGTTGGGAGATGCAAAATGCATTCAGCTTGTGAGAACCAAACATGCTCGGCACTTGTTTGCAGTATTTACCTCCTGCCAGCCTTCTTTTTACCGTCTTGAACAAATAAGCTACATTTTATATGAAAATCTGCTGCTACATACACAGTATTTTCCACAGATTCTATCTTATCGTGTTGCACTCTTTATTCTCCGACGGCTGACGAATGCCTCGACCGTTTCAGATTCTGTCATTTGAAATCATCACCATCTTGCTTTCATTTGAATGCACTGAACATTTTTAAACTTGTATTCGAACTTAAACACAGATGGACCAAATTTATTTAACATTGTCAGCAACATGGACGGTTGCAGGCTTTTTTTCTGTTCTTTAGGAGATAAATAATACATAGTAATGTGACAAATAAATGCTATAAATACTTCATGGATGAACGCATATGTACACGTTTAAAGATAAATGTGAGCTCGAGTGATTTAACACCTGCCACTGCTGCTTCTTTTTTGCTGAACACAGTGCTGGTGCAGAGCCTTTTAAGACCTGGTCCTCGTTTCGACAGTTTCGAGATAGATTATTTCATAACCTTACTAGCAGAAGTTGAAGCAAGAAAACCATGCCAGTTAGAATCTGTAGGCTGCAAATCACTGGAGAAGATCCCACAGTCACTGACGTGGTTCTGACTTTGGGCCCAGCAATTTTGCGGTGCTGTGCTGGTGTCAGCTTTTTGGCACCAGCGTCAGTCTTTTTTTGGTGGAAATGCATTCAACCAGTTCTAGTTTGGGAACTGCGTCAGTGGAGAAGGGGGTAAAGGAGACTGCTGCTGTGGCTCTAAAGGCAGATTTCCAAAGCTTTGAAAAATTGTCCTATTGATGTTATGTCATCAAGCCTTAACACACTTAACAAAAAGTTCAAGCTTTGTGGCCTGAAAGAAAGAACCATTTAAAAAAAAGAAGAGAAGGAAGAGTTCTTCAAATTAAAGATGTTTTGTGACACTCAGTCGTAGGAGGGCCTTTTTTCTGTTAAATATTAATATGGATCAAGCGTCTTGTTTCCTTAATCAGCTCAGTTCTGTTTTTATTAATCAGTAAATCATGCCGTAATGGGCAGTTCAAGGCTGAGAGGACTGCTAGGTTAGTACAATGGGTGTTACGTTGATACTGTGAGCAAGCAAATCCAGTGAGTCATCCTTTTTCACAGTCAGCTGGTAATGCATCAACACCCTAATCTCATTCAGTCAATCCTATAAGGTAACAACAATCAGGAAACCCCATCAGCTCTGGGGAACGTTGGCCCATTTTTCGTGGCTTTCCTCGTAGCCAGCAGATATCCAGGCCAACGCTTCCTGTGTGTTTGCCAGTCGTTGTTTACTAATGCAGATACAACACTAAAGAGGGAATAAAAAGAAAATCATTACATGCTTTATGGTCCCAAAACTCTTGTCAGTTGTCTACAGAGTTGACATGTTCATACAGAGATTAATAAGGTAATAATATGCAAAATACAATAGATTACTGGAGCTTTTCAGACAATATGTTCATTTTCAGCAAAGAACAAAGGGATAGGTTTGCCATTTAATTGTGCAAGCTTAGCAGTTATTGCTTTTAATTAAATGAGCAGAGCCTCCACATAAATCATTGAACTGTGGTGCTGGTTCACATTTTTACTACTACCACTTATTTAAAGATTAAAAGCAAAACAAAAAAGAACAATTCTCCAGCTTGAGCCTACAAGTCTTAATATTGCTTTTTTTTTTTACTATATAAAAACACAACCTTCCTCTTGGTGAACCTGTTGCAGTTAAGCATCCTTGTTTTTGTCTCTGCCTTCAGTTCCCACAGCACCTCCGCAGGAAGTCCAAGTTGTTGCTATAAATTCAACAACTATCCAATTCACTTGGAACCCTCCACCTCAGCAATTTATCAATGGCATCAACCAGGGATACAAGGTAAGTCTCTAAATATGTTTCAATGCTTCTTTTTATATATTTTTTTACGTTTAAGTCAGTTTATGATGTGCAGACACATTCCTTTAAAATGAAATATTTCATAAAATATTTGGAGTACCAGATACCTCTTTTAAATGTCCAATGTCATCTTCTATCTTTACGTTTTTTTTTTACACAAACTGAAGTTTGCCCATGACTGACTTTGACCTGACTCTCAAAAACAGAATGAAGAAAAACAGATTACTCAATATTTTATTCACTATTTTAATAATTGAAGTTTGGAAGAAGGAAAAAAAATGGAGTTCGGCTCAAAGGTCATGTCCTTCTCTCTGCTGCTGTGTTCTTGTTTACACCAAGCCATAATCCAAGTCAAGCGTGGGGTCGATTCCAAGAAGAAGAAAATTACTGATGGAGCAAAAAATAAACGAAGGGATTAAAAAATGAAATGTTAGTGGATGCTAAGAAAATGGAGAGAAAGAGAGAGGAGATCATAATAATGATAGTAATGGTAATAAAAAAAGCAGGGGAATGGGGACGTGTGAGAGAAAACGACTGAATATCGTGAAGGATTTTTATGTAGTTCTGGTCGGCAATTTATTCTTCACTTCATTGTGGCAGCCAACCCCTAAGGAACTGATTAAGATGACAAAGAAAACACATCATTGTTGCTTTGCGTCACTGGGTCTGTGTTAGAGTGGGAATATTGGTTGATAAATACTATATGGCTTTCCATCTTTTTGATGTGACTCTCTGATGTTGTCACTGCAGCCTGTGAGTGCTGCCGTGCTCGTGGTTGTGCATCTCTGGGTGTGTTGTGTTGCTTAGAGGGGCAGTTGATAATGATATTAATTAAAAGAGGATATGAAGCAAAGCCTCATCTCGTTTCACCCCACCCTAACCCCCACAGATCACTGACTATATACAATGCCCTTAATAATGTAGCTCTAAACTTTTGGCCAGATAAAGAACCAGACACTTCTAATGAGTTTCATGTCTTTTATTTACTTGTCCTTCAAAGTATCTTCACTCATTCCTTCCTGTCTGTCAAACATGTCATCCCTATAGGGCAAAAATATGCGTTTCCATTGTAGCCCACTTCTAAATACACACATTTGTAGACCCACACATTATCAGCAGAAAACCCAATCACCCCAGCACCCTTTGAAAGTGAGCTCGAGGATGCCACATCAGCACTCTTACTCCACTGCACTGTACTGTGCAGATAATACAGTAGAATTATAATTGAAAACATAGAAAATGCTGTTTTACTGTGACACACTGGGTGCAGCGGTGCACCCTTGAGGGGAAGGGAGAAGCAAAGCGTTTTTGAGCTGGTTTCCTGTTGCAGCTATATGTGATACAATGCACACAGCAGATCATATACCGTAGTAATCCGAAAGATTTTTTTACTGAATGTGTTTAGAGCCACTGAGCTATAGAAGTGGTTTTTGGAAAGCTTGTCCCACTGTGCTGTTTTAAGTGAAACATATAAGTAATATCAAGAGGATGTGCTGCTATAATCCACAACACCACAAAAACCAGCATGGTTAACAAGCACGAGACATTTTCTCTGAATAAATAGCAGATGTGCAGTTCATGCACAGTAGTAAGAGAGTGGAGAAAATTGTATCGATGCTGGTAGCACAATGTGACATTAGACACAAGCATGTTGTCCAATTAACAGTGTAGCTGTAAGAGAAAATACTGTAACCTAAAAAAAAAAAAACCTTGAAGCTTTGAGGCAGCACATCGCAGAGCTTACAAAGAAAAGGCATTGTTCATGCAGGTCAGAGTTTTTTCACTCATCAAATGCTGACATATAGAGCCCATTGTGCCAAAGAATCACACCGGCCTCAATGGCATGTTGACGTTCAGAGCCATACTTAGCAGTCATTATATGAAAAATATGGTCTTCATCTTGATTTCAGTTATACACCTTTGACGTTTTGTGACTCAGTTGTGGACAGTTGTGTACTAGCATGCTGACAAAGTCTTTGCACACAGTCCAGAGAAAAGCTAAGGACACTACCTTCTGCATCGAAGTTTTCTGTATGACTTTATGAGCTTCTGACGTTGTTGTGGAGGTGTTTTCGGTCCACTGTTTATGGACAGCTCTCTGGACTTTGACTTATATGTCCCAATTATGGCATCGTGCCAAACATCTCCACTTTGGTCTCATCTGTACAAAGCACAGCTCAGCTTTGCATTCAGATTGAATTCTGATTAAAAGTCCACATTTTAGTTATTTATTTTTCCATTAGGGTCTATCAATATGGGCACCCCATCATAGTGTTGCCCGTGCCTTATCTCTCATTATGAATATGTGAGTGTTTGCTTTTCACTGTTTGTGTTTGTGGTTAAAGCAATAACGCAAGCCAAGCTGCAGTAGGTTCTGAATACAGATGAAGTCTCACTATAAAGACAAATTAACCTTTCAATAGGCATTTAGTTAGACTGATAATCAAACTTAGCGTATATCCTCAGATGCTGCTATGATTGGCAACGGCCTGCTGGCAGGACTTTATGATAAGTGGTACACTGATAAATAAAAAGTATGCTTGTTTGGAATGCAAATAACTTTTCTCGAGAATAAAACATGTTTATTGTTTAGCCGTTTGTCAGATTTGCCAATAGCATTTGGCAGTTTTAAACTTTAATGACAAAAACTCTCGGGTATCATTCTAATTTGAAAAGATCCACTGTGTCCCATACTGTGGTACAAATAAGTTTTCTTTCATAAATGCACTCGCAATAATGGATCCAGTAGCCTGGAGCTTCTGAGTCAAAATAAATGACAAAAATAATGGAAATATAACTCTGATGGACATTTCGGGTTCTGGGGTGACCTGCTGGACTTATGTTAGATTCATTGACTATTATTGCTGTCGCTAATGACAATTTTTCTAATTTACCACAGCTGCTAGTGTGGCCAGAGCAGTCTCCAGAGGACGTTACTATAGTAACCATCACCCCAGACTACCCCAGTTCACGCCACACAGGGTTAGTCAGCGGTCTCAAGAAATTCACCTGGTACTATGGCTCGACCCTCTGCTTCACAACGCCTGGAGATGGTCCCCATAGCCCATCCACTCTAGTGCAGACGCATGAGGACAGTGAGTATTCACACACACACACACACACACACGAGCAACAGCGTGAATAAAGCAAGCAAACAACACAAAGAACTCCCCTGTGAATAATAATAAAAGTGCATTAGCTAGCTCTCCGTTCAGTCCAGCTGTTTTTATCAGTGTGATACACAGCTGTGTACACAATACCCAGCAAACACAATACACCTGCACTCCCTGCTTTCTTTAGGCTCTTAGTTGCCTTTCACTCATTTTTAATTTCTTTGTTCTTAGTTTTCCCGGACGTCTCCCTGTTCCCTTTCATGTTTTTTTTTCTTCTCTACGTTGTGTCTTTCTAAAGGGAATTGACTCATATGTTTTCAGGCTTACTGGTATTTATAGTCCACTGTTCCATGGATAAACATAATAGCTGCAACTCCCAGCTACAAGTGCACATGCACACCATCACACCATCAAATAAACACAATAGCCTATAGGCAGGCAGACGAGCAATTATTACCAACCAGTAATTATTGAGTGGGAAAGGGATATTAGTAGCCATATGTACCGTACACACACACACACACACACACACACAGCAGTGGCCAGTTATTGATTGGTTGCTGGGCGTGTCGGCAGGGTTAACGGTGGGTGTAATTCTTGCTTGATGATAGCTTTTTGCATCTGCGTGTTTGTGTGTTTTTGTGCGTGTGTGTCCGTGTGTGTGTATGAGTGCACGTGTATGAGTGTATGAGAGTTATTGAATGTCTCAGATGAATAGCTTAATCGCTCTGCAGGGAGAAGGGGTTAGAGAGCGATTGATGAAATGAGAAATGGCAGGGTTGCACCCACGTGTGTGTGTGTGTGTGTGCGTGCGTGTGTGCGTGCATGCGTGCATGTGTGTGTGTTGGTCAGTGAGATTAGGAGGAAGCTTGTGAAGTCAGAGGCCATTCGTAATATGCTGTGTACGACAGAGATGTGTGCTTGTTTGCAATCAAAAATTGCCTGATTCACATCACTGTGCGTGCGTGTATGTGTGTTTTGTTTTTTCAGCCCCTGGACGTGTTCGCCGCCTAAGCTTCACTGAAATCTTGGACACATCTCTCAGAGTCAGCTGGGCAGAACCTGAAGATAAGAACGGCATCATCACTGGTTAGATTACTTGCAACGTGACAGTAAAGCTAAAGGAGCAAAACAAAGCTGCAGTTAGCCTCTAATAATTTGCCCCCATTGCCCTCCATCTTTCCTTTATAATCAAGAAACTCTCGCTTAACCAGGTTATTCACATTTTTGATGAGATAAGTAATCTTCTCAAATGACCAATTTAAGTAAATTTATAAAAACATTCCCTCTGAAACCTTTAACTTCTATAGTTTCTTCAGTTTCCTCCACTTAGTCTCTTACTGTCCCCAGTTTCTAAGAAAAAGTTTGTGTGTAACTGATTCATCATCAGCTAATCCCTTCCCTCTGCAGCTTGTCTCCTCTTTTTGTCTTGAACATGCCCTCATCCCACGCCTCCCAACACCCGTGGTCTTGTTTGTGCGGCACATCGCAGAGCTCAAGGCACTTTCTCCCAGATTAATTTAGCCCTACTTCATTCTTGGCTCTGTTAGTCAATGGGGAACACAACAAGCTGCTGTGAATTAAGCGATAACTCTACATTACACGTTTGTGTCTTTGTGTTGTTGTCTAACATTCATCCAGCACCTCCACCACAGGACCACAGTTCGACAGCATAGGGAGCAGTGGCTTTCCAGTCAGCATACACATTCAGAGGAGTGAGAAAATGGGTATTCAATCAAGGTCACCTTGCACATTTACTCTTTTCTCCTCAACCTGCTTTTCATCCAGCACCTGGTGAGCAGGGAGACAGATGAGGGACCATTCACTCTCTCCGGGGCTTTACACACAAGTGGCCTCACTCACACACACATTTGAAGGTGGAGTGTGATGCATGACTGCAAAGATGCGAAGGGACAGACAGGATTTTGACTGGAGTTACCCCTCTCGTACTCTCCCCTCCTTTATGGCTCTGCACCTCTCATTATTTGTACACGAGCACGCTTCTGCATGCGTGCTCGTGTATTTGTGTCTACTTGTGTCTATATGTGCCTTTATTAACCCAGCGTGTGCGCTACACCCTGCAGGTTACATGCTGTGGTGGGAAGTGCCGAATGTGGAGTCAAGTCGCGAGGAATGCTCCTTGCCCAACTCCACCCTGCAGTACCAGCTGACCGGCCTCACCTCCACCACCGTGTACACAATACAAGTGGCTGCGCTCACTGCTGCAGGACGGGGCGTGGTCACATCTTCCACCATCTCCACCGGGGTCCCACCAGGTACAATAAATAAACCCACCGGTGCCTGTGACAGCGGATGTTGAAAACTGTTTTTCATGTGTGTGTATCTGGGAGTGTGCGTGTCTGTTTGTGTGTGTGGAGCCGAGTAAATATGAGTGATGAGCTGTTGCGATGCCATTGTCTTCCCTCGGGCTGATAAGTAGCTGTTACTGTGAATCCATGAATCATCACCCACACAGCGAGCACACACATCGACAAACACAGTCACACACAAGAGCCGGTCATTTACAGCATCTCACAGAGTGCTTTAGTGTGAGCTGTAATTGTGTGTGTGTGTGTGTGTGTGTTGTGCGTTTGGACTTAGGCCAAGTTGCAATCATTATTAGCGCTGATTAACTGCAAATGGCAAAGTGGAAGAAATGCAGCAATGGAAGAGAGAGGGCAAGAGACAATCAAAGAGCAGGACTCAAGAAGGGGGGAAAAAGAAGAAGATGGAGAAACATAATGAGGGAAGAACCGAAAACATGAGAAAATCCAATCTCCAAAGAGTCGAAGACCAAAGTGTCTCAGAAATGGACTCAGAGGCAGAAAGGAAAGTGTGGGAGAATGGAGAAAAAAAAAACACAGCTCATACAGCGGGATTTTTGTCCTAACATTTTCTGATTACTAATTTATGAATAAAAGAAGAAAAAGTGAAAGCAAGATGGATACAGACAGTTCAGATTTGGAGGTTATTCATTAATTCATGAAAGCAAAAGACTGAAGGAAAGACGAAGGGCTGAAGATTAGGGGGGGAAGAAAGAACTAAAGAATGAGAAGTGAGAGAGCGAGAGAGGAAGAGAGAGATCCACAGAGTATAGGTTCTTGTCTTGTTTATTTATTCATGTATTCATGGAGTTTTGTCATTCATCTGCGCGAGGCAGCTGATATCAACATTTCCACATATAACCCTTACAAGTTTGCTGCATGCATTTACAGAGCAGAGTTTGCTGATAGCTGTAATTTGTCTCGCGGTGCAACACACGAACCGCACTGTATCCAGACTAAATGATGCCTTGTTTCCACAACGACCGGACACGTCCGCGTTACGTCGCCCGGTTTAAATGAGGAATCCTCTCAGGTATTCCGCAAAATCTTTCTGATTTACGCCATTTGGCTTAACACGTCGGCTTTACAAGCGTGTATTTTGTTGTGTTCAACAAACACGGTGCTTTTGATTGTGCAGCAGAATTGGATGGATTACAGCGGATCACACCGTCCAGAGATACCAAGTATTAAGCAAACACAGCCGAGAGAAGTGTTTGAAAAGAGGCTCTAAAGTGCTCAGTCTTGATTGAGTGAGATAATTTAGAAGCGAAGTGGATTGTGATGATTTTTGATTATGCCAATTTCATTAACGGAAACAAGCTGTCACATATTTTATCTGTTAGCTCCTGATTAAAAAGAGCGGATTTTCAGCCGCCGTCTTCTGAGCCGTCGTCATATGTGCCGCCTGCCAGACCAATGGCAGTTCAATTCAACAGCTGTCAGTGAAGAAGTCTATTCCAAGCCGGCTATAAAACGTGTGAGTGTGCGCGTGTGGCATTTGAAAGGTGGAGCTGTAAAAACCTTTAATAGGAATATTTAGTTCTGCTTGAATTGTGCATACAAAACGTATCATTATTCCCCTGTGATTTATTCAAGGTTTTATAAAAGAAAACTCACCACAGGGAGAAAATAATAGTTGTTTTGCGGTTGTTGTCGGCCAAATTCAGCTCTGCTCTCATTTGAGTAAGACAGAAGCAACTTTTCAGAGTTTTAGTCGGCCGCGTTTTGTTGTCGCTGAACAAACTTGGGCCACATCAGTGATTTTTATTGTCACAGAATTTCCTTTGTGCTGTTAGATGAATTAGTTGATTTCCAATTATTCTTTCTTGCAGTTATTGATACTGTCACGCTCTGCTTTCAAGTGTGTAGCATTTGCCAGTTGGGGATGACAATTACTGTCTAATTAGCTTTGCCGAGACAAGTTATCATCACAGCCAAGAGCTTTTTAAAGTTGATGTTTTTACGGTTAATCATTGATATTTTTTCTTTGTCTGTGAGAGAGAAAATAAACAGCAAAACAGAAATCCTTTAGGTTCCAGCTACATTTTGTCAGATAAGCTCTGTAGTCCTGTACTTTGATTCACTGGCTGCTGCTGGAGTGCACAGGCGGGGGTGGTCGTCTCCACCAAGTCAGGTTCTTATGTTTGCCATCGCCCTCCCACGATACTGTCATAAGAATTCAACCTATTTTGACATTTAGAGACTTTATATGGAACATATAGAAACCTACATTTAATTCGTCTTACCTCCATCGGTGTGCTGGGTCACTGTCTCACTGCGTTGTGTTGTTGACCTTGGAAATTTGGACTAAATTCTTCTGAGAGAGAACAAAACTCAGAGATCCTTGTGCTTTTGTTAACAACAACCTTTTTAATTGTACTTTCTATGGTCAAAAATGGACACATTAAAAAACAACTGGAGGCAGTTTTTTGGCTAAACGTACTTGGGAGCGTGTTTTGCTTCTTTTTTTTCTATCTCACATTAGCCGTGTGGCAATTCAGAGACATGTTTTTGTCAGTTATGCCATTTTACATATTTTTATCTGTTTGCGGATAAAAACATTTCAGTCTTAATATATTATTTATTCTTATTATTCTTATTATTTTCAATTCATCTACAGTCCTACGATCAGTTTTCCTACCTGCTGTGGACAATTCATTAATTTTTCCATGTGTCCTTTGCTGTTATGACAAAACACAGGTCTCGAAATGGATGTGCATTTATGTGGTTATCGCAGTAGGAGGTGTTTCATTTTTCTTTCCTCAAATTTGAATCCACTGGCCACTTTATTAGTTACACCTTGTTAATATGGGTGGTTTACCTTCAGAACACGTTGAACCATTCCTCAGAGATTTTGGTCCATGCTGACACGATAGTCTCACAAACGTTTTACAGATTTCTCGGCTCGACATTCCTCCTCCTCCTGTTTCCTTCCTACTGTTGTCACATCATCCCATTCCAAAGGTACTCTGTTCAATTGACTGTAGAGGCCATTTGAGAACAGTGAACTCATTGTCATGTTCAGTAAACCAGTTTGAGATGGTTTGAGCTTTATGACGTGGTGTGTTATTCTGCTGAAACAGCCATCAGAAGATGGGTGCACTGTGGTTAAGTGTGCCAAGAAAATATCCCCCACCATTACACCACCACCTGCAGCTGAAGCAGTTTATACAAGCAGGATGGAGCAATGCTTTCATGTTGTTTACACCAAATTCACTTTCTGTTCAAATTCTGTTTCTTCCATTGTCCACTTTTGGTCATCCAATGCAAATTGTAGCCCCAGTTTCCTGTCTGTAGCTACCAGACGAGGCGCCTGTTGTGGTCTTGTTCTGCTGTAACTCGTTTGCTTTAAGGTCCATCGTACATTCTTCTGCATACCTTGGTTGTAACAAATGGTTTATGAGTTCCTGTTGCCTTCCTCTCAGCTCAAAGCAGTATGGCCATGGACGTGAGTTGTGCTGCGGTTTGGGGAAGGCCTCGAAGGGGCCTGGTGACGGCTCCCGGGCCTGGCAGATCCCCATGCACTAAATAGAAGTGAAGAAGTTAAGGAACTGAAAACAAGGAGGGAGGGAGGGTGGGGAACGTAAACGAGAACGAACAGCTTGTGGAACTGTGGGAACCCATGTAGATGACAACCTGAAGGAGTGTGTTTGGAGGCGTGGTCCCGCTCCTGAAATTCTGATGCATGATCGCCAATTAATGACTAGTTGAGAAGTTATACCTAATGAAATAGCCAGTGAATATTAAAAACATCTTAAAGGCTTGCACATAGTTCTGTTTTCATTTAAAAAAAAACTTGCAATAATTTACCTATCTTCATGAATATAAACAAAATGCAGCAGTGACAGGTATCTTGCGACCACTATCTGCATATAGGCTAAAGCACTATTCTTTCTACCTGCAGAACTTCCTGGTGCTCCTTCAAACTTGGTCATCTCCAACATCAGCCCACGGACCGCAACGGTGAGATTTCGACCCGGTCCGGATGGCAAGACCGCCATATCACGGTGGATAGTTGAAGGACAGGTGCGTGTGACTGTGTTTGTGTTGCATGCACACTTTTGTGGTCAGCTCTTCTTGACAAATCAAGCAAAAAAGAAACTGTCTTCCATCTGATTACCTTTTCAACAGGTGGTTAAGGACGATGGAAAAGAGGAGGAGTGGAACGTTGTGTACCAAAAAGACAACCAGCCAGATGCAGACACTTTGGAAATCCCAGACCTCACTCCTTTCACTCAGTACAGGTGAGCAGCAAACACACATATCCCGCGCTGCCACCTGCACACACACACATATAATCAACAGCTTCCTCAAACACATCTCACTCTGCACCAGGTTCTGCTGTATTGCTCGGCTCAGGAGAAGTTAGATAAATCACGCAGACACACAGAGAGACAGTTCCATCTGAGACTTTTTCTGTTTGTCAGCACCTTCACAGCTGCTGCATGCAGATCCTTATTACCCTCCCGCAACTAGCCAGAGGGAAGGAGAAAGATGAGGACGGGGAGAAAAGAGGTGATCAGAAAGTGGGAAGGGCAGCAGAACACATTAAAGAGAAGACGAGACAAAGGGATTAGAGACGAGGACAGGAGGAAATGGAGGAGGACAGCGGAGTTTCTGTAATCCCTCCTCAGGGGGAGCTTGTATTTTGTGTATGTGATCAATCGCCATTCTGAACAGCAGCAACTCTTCCCCCTCTCGCTCTCTCTCTCTCTTTCCTTCTCCTTCTCTAGCTATCTGACTGTCTATCTTCTCTATTTATCGGGCAATCTGTCCATGCCTTCCTCTTGCTTTCTGTATCTCGGCCTTCATCTGTAATAGGATTGCAGTGTGTGTATGCACGCGCCGTACACTCACAGGGATTATGTTGTCACAGGCGACACCATTGGGACGTTAGATGAAGTGATGCACTTGTCAGTATTTCTTATCCCCTGCTTTAAGTCCCTCTTTACACCCTGCTCTCTATCTCCCAATACAGGGACAAAAACTCAAAGATGTAGTCTCTTACACAACCTGCACGCTCACACAGTTTATCGTTCAAAGCCACACAAAAGCACGGCTTCTTTTAAAAGTCACAAAAGTAACAAATACTCCCTAATGGCTCTATGTTCACCTACAGGTCTGCTTTCTTATATTGCTTTTGCTGACTGAATACGTGGCACCATCAGTCAACTAAACAAACTGGAGAGAGTTTGTTTAGTTATATCTATATTTTTTTTAAACACATGTGAAAGAGATGGGACAAATATTCATAAACTTGATTTGATTCGAGCACAGAAAACTGAAAAGGTTGTTAATCTGTGCTCCATTCAGTAAGTTAACAAATGTGCAAGTACAGTTTTTGTTTTGTTTTGAGTTGCAGTTGTAGTTTTCTGGGTATGTGTCCCCCCCAATATTTGGAACTTTTGTGGATTTGACCTCCATCCTCATCCCTAGTAAAAGCAAAGAGGGAGCAGAGGGCTTATTTAGAAAAAAAAATGCTAACATTACTCAGCAAGAAATGCCTCTAACAGGAGTGAAAGGAGGTCTCTTTCACTCACCAATAGAGCTTTTTTATTGCCAAAATATGAATTATGAGTTCATACAACAACTGGACCTTGAGTGGTAAATGTAATTCTCTCTGACACACACTCAGTGTTCAGTGGTCTCAGTCAACCACTCAGCAGCAGCTCCTCTATTGCTGTGAGCTTGCAGGCAGCTTGACAAGACTGCAGGAGTAGGTCTAATATCAGGACTATGTTTTATGAGTTTAGAGTTTTTGCAAAAAAAACTAAGCAACGTAAAGTTGCCTGTCCTTGTTTTTATTCAGCTGTAATGTACCTGATTCATCAGCAGGCTGATATTGTCACCCAGTATTAGCTATTGGCTGATACTGAATTTATAATAACTGATTTAAAAAGTGAGGAAAACAGAAGAAACACCCTTCAGCCATGCTATGAGCATTGATGTTACATCGTTTTTCCACCAGAGTGTGTGCAACATCCCTGTTGGCAACAAGTGTTTGGAATGCCACAAACACAACAGCCAGCTCATCCGAATCATTCAGAGCGTAAAGGAGTCATCCCTCGCTGTGTCAATAAAACAAGTTAATTTATGAAGTGTGTTGTCATTGTATCTTAGTAGTGACTAAATAAATAGCCACAAATGTTAGAGAAATCTATTTGTTAATTTAAGTTACCTTTAGTTGCTACCTTACTCACAAGGGGTCAAGATGGTTGGGTTTCATTTGGTAACGTTTTTACACTGGATGTCGTTACTGACACATCGATAAAGGGATTTGTGGCTCCTTCAATGAATCAAACTAGGAATTTTTTACTTTTTTGGCAAATGTGTAAACCACTAGACTAAGGAGCCATTCTGTTTATGCTTTATGTGAAAAAATACCATCTGAAGTATCGGAGTAAGAGACTTAAATTCTCTAATCAGTTTTAAAAATGCCACATCGGTCAGGCTCTACTGATTCCTAAAATTCTTCCCACAGCAGAGATACTTGTATATCTGACCTGTTTTCAATGAAAATTTTTAATATAAGCAGGAATTTTGCTGAAGCACGTCTTATCTATTAAAATCCATGATAAATCCAGGTAGAGCATGTGCAATTAACCTCCAACTCCCTCAGTGCTCCAACCTAAGCTACACATGTGGTTCCAGCAAATGTGGTAAAGCGAGCAGACATGCAGCAGCGGTCTGGCCATCTGGGATTTAAACTAGTGACCAGGCACACTAACAGCTCATCTGTCAGGTCGCACAGCTAATAGAGGTTTTACAAGGCTGTTTTCTTGGATCTGCATCAGCATCACCACGGATGCGCAGCTGACAAATCTGCAGCAAATGTGTGATGCTGTCATATCAATATGGAGCAAAATCTCTGAGGAATGTTTCTAGCAGATTGTTGAATCTATGAAGAGTCAAGGCAGATCTGAAGGCAAAAAACTGCCCATGTCAGCACTAGTCCATCCATCCATGTATTTAGTGAAGTGGCCAGTGTGTGTAAACACTGAGTTCTATTGTTTTTTTTTAGTAATTGTGTGCAAGAAAAAGGGCAGCAAAGCCCAATATTCCTGCAGGTCCAATCAGAGTCTGTTCATTCTGCCGCTGAGCACGTATGTTTATCCATATCTGCTTTATTTTAAAGGTGCTTCATGAAAATTAACCTCTGTCTTCTATTCCCTGATTTATCTGGTGCTGCTTTTGGAGTGGATGAGATGAGCAGAGGGCCTTGTGATTGGTCATTACCAACTCGTGCCCCTGCTGAATCTGTATTCTCCTGTTAATAATTTATGCAGCCTCTTTTCCACATTTGGATCGGATTGCACCATCGCCTTTGAAATTGAAAACATTTGCCGCTCATGCCCAGCTGTGTGATTAGTGAGCCCTAAGAGTCGACAAACAGTGACGGTGATGATGTTTAGCAGGTAGAAACTTTACCACGCCACGTCGAGATTTGCTAATTAGTGTTACACTCAGAGGCAAATTGAGGCTGATGGGACTTGAATTGAAAATATTTGAAGAAACGTATTGAACCCGAACACACCCCCATAGCCTGATTGTTATAAATTGCTGTCTCCAAGCCTATTAAGCTCCCCTGATCAATATCATATTATCAGAATTGTCTTTTCTGACTCTGAAAAGCATAAAAGACATTAAACTACTTTCACTGGCTTTATGTGAAATGAGCTCACCTTGTGTACAATGACTGTTCCTGTAACTTTGCTTTCTGTTCGCACCAGGTTCAGGATGCAGCAGGTGAACATCGTCGGTTCCAGTCCCATGAGCGCCCCCTCTAGGCTGATTCAAACCTTACAGGCTGCCCCAGACACACACCCCTCTGACCTCAGCCTTCTGTCTGCTACACAGACCAGCCTGCAATTCAGCTGGAAGGTAGTGATGCACATACCAAACACACAGTAAACTATGAAACCTTCCACCCTGACTCTGCCCCTGTACTCTCCTTCAGAGAGGGTTAATTTGGACTGCCTTTGTTTCTTTGCACTGCATCTTACTGTCTTTGCTCCCGCTTTAGTTCTTGTGTGCATATGTATGTGCACGTGCACTCTGCAGCAGCAGGACTGAACAGGTTGAATGGTTGACAGGCTGTAATCAGCATCTCTCCTGGTTATCAGTGCTAACACTAATTTGTCACATTTTCCATTCACCATGTGGACTGCTAGCTGTACAAACTGCAATGTAATTTTCTCCTCACTGTCTTTTCTGTTTTTGCTCTTGTTCCTGCTCTTCATCCCTCTCTCTTTTCCCTCCATCTCTCCTTCACTCCCCCTTCCCCTCTTCTATTATAACATAAATGGAGAGCAGAGTATTTTCCATTTAAGAGTTGGAATGAGAAAAAGAGCCTGTCAAATCAGACACAGACACTGAGGTGCTATGGGCTACCTGTGCAGCATGCTAATGGGATTTTACCTGCATGTTAGCGCCCAGCCTCAGCTATGCTAGGTTTTCTGCTGTAATGGAACCGTCACAATGGTTTTAGCTAAGGCTATTATTCTAAGCTGCATATTAAGGGTAATAAAGCTAATGTGACATTCTGTATTATAGCTCCTAAATGCTAAGC
This sequence comes from Hemichromis elongatus, assembly GCA_015108515.1. Lineage (NCBI taxonomy): Eukaryota > Metazoa > Chordata > Actinopteri > Cichliformes > Cichlidae > Hemichromis > Hemichromis elongatus. The sequence continues at coordinate 24,192 of VUQR01035856.1, forward strand.
TGAGCTAAATCACTAGGGTATTTAAAATGACTGGGTGTCTCACTTCCTTATCTGTTGCACAGCACAGAGCAAGCGCTGTACAGTGTTGGTTAAAATCTGCTGCAGACATATATACTGTGAGCAAACTGAACTTTCTGCTGACATGATTTTAAGACAGTGAGTAATGGTCGTGGAAGTAATGCATGATCAAGGGTGGGTCGGGGTAGAATGAGATGACAGAATAAGTGTGGACAGGAGACGAAGAGAGGGTCGCAGGAAATGAAAATGGAAGTTAATGGAAGTGAGTAAAAGAAGATGACAGAGGGTGACTAAGATGAGGAAAAGAAGCAGATGGAGAGAAAAGGATCAGGAGATGGGATGTCAAAGGGGAGAAAATGGTAAAAGGTTTCTTGATGTACTTTGACACAATAACAAAAATAACCATATTCTCGAGTGCTGCAAAAATGCCTTTTTTTCACTTGTGTGTGTTCATCGCATTGTGGAGAGTCGTTTTCTCAGTCAGCTTGTTACCGTGAGTGACGGCCTCCTACATTTCACAACATGCTCACATTTTCAGTTTTTGGTGATTTCACATTTCAAATAGCTTTCTTCAGTTTCTGACTTGTCAGAATTTATCAGCACAGCACTTAAAAAATACACTTTTACCTAGCTATAAATATTTAACTTTAGAAAGAAGTAGCTTAAGGGAATTCTGAATGGTTAAATTGGTAGATTTGCTTCTGTGCTTGGGATCATTGTCCTTTTACGCGATCCAGTTTGGGCCAAGCATTAGCCATTGGACAGAGCTATTGACTCTAAAATACTTTGGTATACAGAGGAGTTCATAGTTGACTTAGTAACAGCAAGGTGCCCGGGTCCTTTGGCTGGAGACTTAGCCCAAATCATCACCTTTCCACCACCATGCTTTACAGTTGATTTGACGTGTTTGTGCTGATGCATTGTGTTCTCCAAACATGTTTATCTGCATTATGGACTTACATCTTCACTCGGTCTAAAGGACTGATGATATCAAACATGCTGAACTTTTCACTTCTAACCTGTGCTGCCATGTTGATTTTAGAGTCTTTCCCCCGGAACCCTTCCAACCCTGCCCTGTAGTTTTTTGTAGTATGTTATGAACACCTGAATACTCCAGCCCAGCAAACTGCCAACCCCGCCTACTTTTATACAAGTGCTCACACTTGCTCATGATCAAATACAATACAAATACAATACTTACTGCCTGAATTCCTATTGAATCAGTAAGGATGTACTTTTTTTCCCCAGGACTGCAGAGTCCTTTGAAAACCTTCTCACTTTTTTGTTGTATCAGCATGTTAACCATTATTTTTTTAGTTTTTCTCCTCTCAATTAACTGCAGCCAAAATAATTAACTGCCCTCAAGTAGAGTGATGCTCACTTTGACAAATTGTTGCACAAATTATTTGCTTTCACAGTTCAGGGCTGTGGCATGCTCACCCTCATTTTTTGAGTCAATACGGGGGAAAAAAGAGCAAAATCAGGTAATAAAATAAAAGATTTGCTCAGGAAAACAGCATCCCACATGTGATGCTAGCCTTACACTGATTTCTTGCATTCAAGTGTGCTTCCATGCACAAGTATGGAGGAATGCAACATGACCTTGGCAGCATGACAGGAACAATAAATACAAGTATTTCTCTCTAACCTACGCCTCTCTTCCTCTCACTGTTGGTTTCCTTCCAGCCTCTTTCAGAATCTGAGTATAACAGCAGTCCAGAGACTGTGGGCTACCGGCTGCGAGTGTCCAGGACAGACGGTCAGGGGGAGAACAGGAACGAGGATGTGAAGGGTACTGGGGACACCAGTGAGGCCACACTAGAAGGTCTAAATCCCTTTACCCAGTACCAGGTTCAGATACAAGCCTTCAACTCTATAGGACCAGGACCGTGGAGTCAAACTGTCGCAGCACAGACCGCTGAATCTGGTATGAACATAGACCTCATTGATCCGTCTTTCATCTTTGCAAGTGTCCAGCAGAGATGTGTGTAAGATATTGTATTTGCTGGGTATAAGAAGGCAGATGGATGAGGAATAAAGTGCTCCCATTACCTCCCCGTGTCTCCTCTCATCCTGCCACCTCTCTGTGCCCTCTACACTCTCCCTCTGTTTCAGCAAGATTAAGATTGATGGGGAGAGGGAGGAGGAGATGATTGAGATAAAATCGAAGATTGGTTCAGAGAGTGAAGTAGCACTGAGCGGTTTGTGTGTGTGTGTGTGCGTGTGTGTGTGTTTCTCTGTGTGCTCTTTAGTTCCATCTGGATCTCCAATGAATGTGACTGCTGAGGCAGTGAGTTCCAGCAAGATCCTGCTCATGTGGTCTGCTCTCCCTCAGTCACAGAAGAATGGAGTCATTCTGGGATATAAGGTGAATAAAATCCACAGTCATACCCTGGCATCCCTACCTGACCTCTTTAGTACATTTTCACTTCCTGCAGCAATCACACACAAACACACATATATAACTCACACTCACAATCTGATATAAGCTAAACATGATGCAACATCCTGTAATTGCTCCAGTTTGTTCTTCCTACTTTAATGCTTTTTAAAAGCACCCCGCTGCAGTAAGTGTGTTTGGGGGCCATTTGCGTGTAATCGTACGTACGCACGCATGTGAGAGAGGCTTTAGTGATTAATACGCTTTCATAAAACAGCAGTCTGTGTGATGTTGTAGTAGAAACAATAGCTGGATTATTCATTCATGAAAACGTACAATAATCCACAAGAGCTGCTGGTTTTGCAATTACTTTATTTGTAATTTAGTACATAAAATGCAGTGTAGTCAAGAAAATGGGATGTTTGTGTGCATATTCGTGGATTGACTTTGCTTTACAGACTCTGCATGAGTATTCAAGTCCAGACTTTCCACCCACTACAGCAACATAGCCCACAGTCTCTCCACATCTGCCAAATTAAAGCTTTCCCCTTTCTCTTATTTCCAAAAAATAAAAAGCAGACAGGTCTGTCTCATTGTGAGCCCCATCGAAGACATACTTGACATAAACTGCAGCTTTCAGAGAAAGAGCTGGAAGAACAGTGTTGATAGTCAAGTGCAAGGTGCACTCATTTTCTCATCACTTTTGGCACTGGCAGTCACACCTGTGTGGGTGCACCTGTTTTTGGGGGTAGGATTTTTTTTGGACTCCAAAGCTCACCCTGGAGTGTTTTATGTACTCCGCTTTCTTAGGCTTTTAAATAAAAAGGAAACACACAGCAATTGTCTGCATTTTTAAGTTGCCTCTGAAACGTTCATCAAAAGAAAAAAAAATTAAAGAAAAAAAGCACACGCAAAATATTTGTGCTAATATAGAAGCAGAACTGAGTTCACCTCTTAATCTCCACCCAAACACAAGACAGCAGAACAAAGATTTAAAAGGGAGAGAATTTATCCTCAAACCCGTGGACACGGTTGTGTTATAAATACATAAATCTGCAAAGGAAAATAGGCTGTGACTGTGTGATATAAACCGGTGCCATCCATTAAAAAAAAAGAAAAACGTTGTGTGGAATCCAGGTCATCCACCATGCCCAAAGCACATCACACTCCACATCTGTGTGTTTTCTTGTGCCCTCCTGAGGATCACACTGAGCTGCATGCCTAACATGTTAATAGATGGGAAGTGGCTGCCAGCAGCAGCTTTTTAACACCTTCCATGCGCTAGTAGATGCTGAATAGTTGCTGCTGCTTCCAGCTGTGCACTTCTTAAGACTATTTCTGTTTTTAGACACTTGGGCTTAAGGTGACATTTTCCCTCAAATGGTTTTAACTGCGCAGTATTGATGTTCACGTTCATGAAT
>VUQR01035856.1:32830-52153 GCA_015108515.1 Hemichromis elongatus
GAGAACTACTGTAAAAGCGCAGCAGCTATTTACAGTGAAGACCCAGCATCAGTGTGTGTGTGTGTGTGTGTGTGTGTGTGTGTGTGTGTGTGTGCGCGCGCTGTGACTGGGTGAGGAGTGGTATTTGTCCTCTCAGTGGGAGAGCGAGTTGAACAGGACAGTTTGAGTGATGTGTGGCTGTATTGTTGGCGGGAGGACATTTAGTGTGACACCACTCTGAAGCAGAAGGATGAGTGGGAGGGCAAATCTAACTCTCGATCACACAGACACACACAAACATACAGCCCTACTGTGTCCTTGCTGAGCATGTGTTGTGTATGTTTATGCAGATACAAAGGACTGTAGAGTACTGTTTTCTTTAGTCCTCATGACTGCCTCATTTCTCCTTGGGTCCTCCACCCATGGGGGACTGACACAGAAGGTGGACAGAGGAGAAACAAGACTACAGAAGGTGCACAATCTAATTTGGCACAGTGCAGTGAGGCATTTTGTTCTTTCACCCTTACATGAATATAATACAGCCACACATACACACTGAAGCAATAAAATAGAGGACACATTTTACTCAAATTTGTGCATCCCATACTAAAAATACTTACATGCTCAGTACTAAAAGGCATACCAAAATCAAATATTCTGCCATTGGGTTGCATTTCAGTGTGTCTCTTTGTAAAGTTTACAAAGAGACACATTTAAAGATTTCCCTTAAAATGCTCATCATTGCATGTATTGCATCACTACCTGCTGCCCAAATTCAGTCTGAATTTTAAAGCAGCAATCTCTTATATTAACTGTGCTGGCTTGTAGATTAGTTATGGTTAAATGTTCCTTTAAACACACAAATCCAAAAGCAAAACTCGTACTAGCTCTTTATTAGTGTGGCAATTTAATCAGTGATGGATGGATAATTATTTTCTTTGCACGAGAAAGAAAACATTAAGAGAGTATCACAAATTAGAACAGTAGCAATAAAAAAGCAGGAGTTAATTAGTACAGCAAATCAAGGCATCAATATTCCCTCTAACTTCAGTTAATGCATCCATAATTTTGGCATTTAGCACTTCTTTAAGGTTCATGAAACATAATGTAAAGAAGTGTGAATGCAGTGCTAAACAAGAGATTAACTGAGACCCGTCTGCAAAACCCTCATTTTAACTTATTAGTTTCTCTATTTGTTCAGCTTTCAGTCACAGACCTGAGCAAAATAAAATTAAACAAAGGAAACAACTTGCAAGCTAAAAAAAATGGTGCTTTATATAAGACCCTCAGGGGCCCTAAAGGAAAGCGATCTGTATATCTCGACTATGATCAAAACACTGTGGTGTACGGAAGGATATAAGATGAGAAGTAAGACACTGACGGTGAGAAAACATGTCTTGATCTTTTGGTCAGACAGTAAACAACATTAAACCAAAGCGTGCATGTTGCACTGTGATCCCGTCGCTCTAACCCCTTGCTGAGGTGGAACCGGCTATGAAAGACCACGTATCATGAAAGCATATAACATAGGGAACAATAATATAGGTCATCATAATATAGGTCATCTGGACACTCCCAGCATAGACTTGATAGACACCTTTATTTCAGCTATCGACTGAAGATGTGATCACTCTTTCTAACATGAGTGTGAGGTCATAAGTCACAATATAAAAAAAGCATACATTGATTCTGGAGTACATACTGAACGACGCTAATGCAGAAACAATCTGCCCGCAATCATTTAACTCTATTACAGACAAAAGGTCAATCATTCACTTCATACTGATTATTTATTTGTTTAATATGTATGTATCCCATGTAGCATTTCTAAATGACTTTTTATATTAACCTCTCTCAACTCTCACTGGTATCCTCTTGGTGACACGTTCTCCATTTGTGGCTCTGCTCTTCAAAACAGTCTGCTTGTGTTATACCATCAGTGTCTGTCTCTCCAGTATTTTCAAAACCCTAAAGGCAAACAAAATAAAACAGGGTTAACATTAGATGCACAGTCTGCTAGTCTGCTCATGCAATGAAATATAGTGCATTGTATATTTTATATCTTATAGAAAAAAGGACTAAGGGCCTTCTCTAATGTGATGCAATCACTTAATGTAACAGAGATTTAGCCTCCAGTATGTGACAGCAGCAGTGGCTTAATGATGGTACAAAACATAATGCTGTGCTATGACCCAATTGTTTCAATGCAGGAGGATTTGTGATCTAGCTGTTATCCAGTAATCTCCCACATGCAGCATTCACATTAACATATAATCAGACTATCTGATGAGATTATCACCCGCACAACCAGATTAGGTGCCTCTGAGCAGATTATTATCCTGACACTCTTACTGTGAACTAATCACAACCACACACTTGTGTGTTTCTAGTGTGTATTTGCTGTACAATACAATCTTCATAATAAGAGCCTTTGTGAGTGGCCAGTGGCCTGTGGAAAGCTTGGACAGGGATCAGTGGTTTGAGCGTGCGTGCATGTGTTGAAGGATGTTAGTGTTATTACATGGCCTACTGCACATAAGACAGAGAAACAGACTCGAGCCGTGTACACCGTGGGTCACAGCCAAGGGTACACACAGAGAGGTTATATGTTTATACACTGTGAGTGTAGGGGGACATGAGCATGTGCTCTGAAATCCCGGCTTTGTCTTTGGAAAATAGTAAGTATGAAGGAAAGAAGCTGCACATATCAAATCCCAACCGAGTTCAATGTAGTTTCATGACCTGAAGAAAAACATATTTGTTTGTATGTTTTACTGTGGAAATGAAGCTGCGTGATATGGCTTTCTGCAGCTATGTTTGCAGGGTTTGGGTTTTTTTTGCCTCATATTGTGCTCTCTTTGATTCCTGTGGGCTCTGTGAGCACAATCACTCGCAAGAATTTCACACAGATTTCAAATAGCTTCCTCCTCCTTCTGTCTTTCCTTCTGCCCCTCACTAGGCTACCAGATCTCCTACCGGCTCGAGAGCAGGGACCCTCAGAGCTGGACTACAGTGGAGGTGGGGTCCAATGCTCGGCAGTTCACCGTCACAGGACTTTCCTCTGAGCAGAGCTACGTTTTCCGACTCATTGCTCGCACTGCAGTGGGCTGGGGTGCAGAACAGGAAGCTGTGGTTGTCACCACTGAACGCAGAGGTAAAGGACACTCATGCATATTCGGGCTCTCACTGCTCTCATTTTAACCATTCCTGTTTAAAACATAGTAGGAGCCCAACCAGCTGGCTCACATATATCACTTGCAGACGCAAAAGCTGTCCGTCTCCACTGTGGACTTAATCGCCTGTGTCTGACACTGCTCACAGAAATGTAGTTCATGACTTTAAAGCAGACTTCCGACAGGCCTCTTTTAGTCCAAATACTCCGAGATGTCAGAGCAGCTACAGGTGCCATCAATATCAGTAATGATAGCTGATCCGTCTCCATGACACCTTACTAAACTGCTTCTGCGGGGTAAGAATGGAAGAGCTGAGTTTGTGTGAAAAAAAAAAAAAAAACACAGAGAAACTTAACACCCCACTGAAAATCTGGTCTCCTCTGACCCTCAGCAATTTAACACTTAAACCAGCTGCACCCCGCAGGAAGGCTGAGCACGAGTCAAAGGTGCAGCTAGTTTGAAACTTTTATCCAGAGCTGTTGAGCCTGGTCTTAGGATACTCTATAATGATGGCACTATTCCCTATGTGTGACAGTTTCAGGGCTTGGCAGACAGGCTCACTGATAGGCTTACTCTTTAATGGAACAGAGTCATCGTGAATGCTATTAGCGCCCAAGTGCCTCTGCATTTCTTGTTATGCTGAGTCAAAATGACTGCTGTGAAAAGGACCTACAGGGACACATCTTTTGCTATGTTCGAGCAAACACTATGCGACTGATGGGGTCGCCAATAGTGCGGCTTGTAGCTTGAGAACGAAGTAGAAATTACGGTAAGCTGTGAAGATCTCCACTCGGTGTTCTCTGGCACCATGAACAGTGTGATCTGATTCTGAAGAACAACTAATGGAGCCGTATAACAACTTTGTTCATTTTGCTTCTTTGCAAAATCAAAAGTAATACATGGGCAGTTTCGGCAAGAGTAAAGTGGTGTAAGCTTTTCAGTTAAAATAGCTTCTGTCTTGCAGACTCTCCATACATACACCATGCATCTAATTTGGAATTCATAGCACGGCAAAGTAATAATCTCTAATACGGTTTATATTGACCTGTAGTGATGCATAAGGGAATAAAATGTCTTAAATAAACCAGAATAAACAGGGAAAAGTTGTAAGCACGAGCAGCTTGATTAATGTTATTAATTTTAACTGCAATTTTCTAAATGTTTGCAGTGAGAAAGCTCTATTATAGAGGACAACCATAATGATTTTACCAGTATAATTATGTTGTCAGATTTCTTACAGTAATCGTTATGCAGGAGGAGTGTGGAATTTTCACATTTTGTGATCTTCAGCATCACTTGCTATTAAAGGTGTAGAAAGGGAGCTCAGGCAAAAGAAAATGAAAAGTTCGGCAATAAGCAGTTTGTGGTTGGACATGGCGAATTCATTGTTACTGGGCACTAAATATTAGTGCAAAATAAAAAGCATGACCTTTTCAGGGTGTGTGACATAGAACAAGAAGAAATGACATTTAGAAACTCCCCTGGACTTGTCAGTAAATGTAGGCATTGAAGCCACCAGGTATCAGCCCTCCTGTAGCGGTATAATGAAAATCAAGAGTTCATAACATTACCTGCGGGCCTGGCTGTAACTCTTGTCACTTAAAAAAGGGAAGTGTTACTTTTGCAGAATTGTAGATTATCCGAAGAAATTTGTGGCACTCTTTCTGTTTATACCTTCCTCTGAAAATGCCAAAATTAACTGGCTTGTTGAGTGAGACAGGATTATTAGCCTTTCTCACCAACTGTCGATTGCAAGGCTGGGATATTTCTCATCCACGGCACTGTGCTCAGCTGTGGGCGGATGAAAACTGTACACTTAGTAGGTGAGAATGAAAATGAAGCTCGCAGTCGTTTTTCTAAAGGAGAGCGAATGGAGGACCAGAAAGTCAGAAGTGAACGCCATAAATCTTACATTCTCACCCAAAGTAATTACTATTGATCAAGAGTTTTTACCAGCACTTTGCACTTATGGTAATTTTGACTTTAAGAGATGAAAAAAAAAAAGCTGCTAATTTCCCTTTCAGAGTTTTATCTAATTATAGCAGCCAGTGGTCTCATCACAGAGCATAAGCTGCTACAACAACAAGAATTGTAAAACTGAAACACAGTCAAACGCTGAGTATGACAGCCCATGCCTGTGGTGAGATGTATGAGGTTTAGCAAGGACTCAGTCTCCCCCACTGTTTTGTCTTTAAAACACTGAAACAGAAGAGATATATCTTCCCACAATGATCTGGCCGCTGACGGCCAGAAAAATAACCCACTTTTGAAGTGATTTGACTTTTAAAGAAGTAAAGAGCAGTTCTATTTCCTTCAATTTAGAAGCAAACATAAAGCTCTTGTCTTCCTCTTATTCGAGAGCTGTGATGCTCGTCACGTTCCTGCTTCACTCAGTCACTTTCATGTCTTTAGCTATTTCAAACTGCAGCTGCCAGAGGATCCAGTATATTTTATGTTAACCACACAATGAGTAAACTCTGCCTAGCGTGCTGTATGTATTTGCATATCGACTAGGTAATAAAGGTGTTACTTGTACTCCATGTGGCAGTCCATGACAGAGTTTTGGTTCAGTGATCGCAAGAGAAGGTATCACACTGAAGCTTACAGAGGGCAGGGATGAATGGATAGCTCTGTGTTATGTTAGCATTAGGAAGGGAGGAAACAGCTGAGCCAATAATTTAAACTAGTGTTGTGTTATATGACTAAAATCTCACATCCCAGTGTAAGTCATGTCATAATAACTATATATGTCACCACAGAGTAGATTTTCTGTAAATTAAATGAATCAAAAATTCATAAAAACAGCATTTCTTTAACACAATTTAAAATATATATTCTAAATCATTGATAGTGTCATAATAATGCAATAACTAAACCTAACACTAATGTAACTTAAAACTGCCTTGAATTTACACCGTTTATAAAAAGTACCTTAAAGGTAAAAAATGTACTTCGCTGGTTGAAGAATAAGCATCGATAAATCTAAAAATAAATGCAGACCCATCACATGGATACAGTACCTCAAGCCAAGTGGTGAGAAGTTTCAGCCCCAGTAAATGTTTAAATCAGGTCTTTTCGATTAACTCAGTGAATTTGCAAATCATTTGTACCTTTCATTTTTCTTAGACATCTCTTTTCTCAATCAGCTACCCATGAGTTTGTAAAAACATTGAAACAATTAGAAGATAGAGTTTGGGTTTGTGGGTAATGTAATTAGTTACAGTACTGTGTAAGACTTTTGAGTGACCCCTCTTTCACTAATAATTTGCTTTCAATGATTTAATATTTGAAGTGGGTTTAAGCAACAGTTCTCCAGTTTTCCGGAAGTCTTTTAGAGTTTTGTTTTGCCAGTGGCTGCTTTCTCACTTGTTTTCATCCTAGTCCTTGTACCGGACCATTTCCAAAGCAACGTTATTTTGGTTGTAAAGCCACCACACTGACCTGTAAATGATTCAAGGGTTAAAAAAGCAGCCCAACTCAGGGAATGAACCACTGTTGTGCCTGCACAGAACACACAACCTAGCAAAGAACCAATTTTGAATTGCGTCTTTGGAGAGTTTGTTACCAGTAGGATGTCTTAAAATATGTCATTTGTAGGGATGGATATTGTTTAGGTTTTATCCGATACCGGTGCCAAACCGGTACTTTTGAAACAGTGCCGGTGCTTAAACAGCATGACCAATTATACCCTTACAAGAAATAAAATAACATATCGGCCCATAAAAACTAATAATCAGGCCAGTCAAGCACTGGAAGAACGGCTGCTGCTGCCATCATCATTTCTGCTACACTGGCAGGGCTAGGGCCAGGACTCTCCTCCTCCGGTTTTTGGGGGATGTTGCTGGTCCGATAACAGGCACCACACCCACAGTAGATGTGCTCGGTGTGAGGTCTTGCAGCAAGCTATCATAAACGATGCATTTCTCGCCTTTTAAAAAAAACGCTATGCGTCGCCAGGTGTTTCATCAGATTCGAGGTGTTACCTCCTTTGCACAGTATCACCTTAAAGCACTTGTTGCAGGTTTCTGAGTTTGCATCTTTTGCTGTGAAGTACAGCCAGACTATTGACCGCTTCGCCTTGGGCATTTAGCTCTGCTCGAAAAAAAACGTACGTACCTGGGCCCGCCTACTATCCTTGGAAAGGTAAAATGATTGGCTAGAATCCAAAGTGTATGACATCTCAGGAAAAAATAGCACCAAAAAAAAGCACCGAAATATACGCTGCTTTTCGGTCTGGTTACTACCGTTTATGTCAGAACCGGTGTCATAATGGCACCAGATATCGGAACCCATCCCTAGCCATTTGTTCCATTTAGCTGATTCTACAAAAAAAGCCAAACATAATGCACTTCCACAGACATAAAATAGTATTTTCATACCAAGAAGGTGATTCTCTTAAAGACTCAAAAACTTTGCACATTTTAGCTTGGTGTGCAAACTGGTGACAACTGGAAGAGTGGAGAACAAAAGAAGACGTGGCATGCCTAAAAAGTGTCTACGTCAGATGAACACCTGACGGTCACGTCCTTAGGAAATCTGAAAAAATGCAGCAAAGACCTGATATGCATGTGGATCCTCAGTAAATCAATATACTATTCACTGTAGAGTCATCAGAAATGGTGCCAGTGGATAAGTAGTGGTCAAGAAGCCATTCTGAAGGAGAGGAAATGGGGAAATTTAAATATCTGATTCAGATCTTCATGGATGTACAAGCAGGACATTAGGAGAGAAATACAACAGCGAGTGTCTCTATGTAAAACACAGTGCTGTTTTCCGCCTGTGCTATTACAGATCTTGTCAAAATTGATGAAATTATCAACACAAAAGTATCATCAGATTTTGATCCACCAAGCAATGCAATCTGGAAAGCATCTGACTGCCTTCAATTTTTCTTCATGACACAAAAAGACACAACAGAAGTTGAGGTCCAGAGCCCAGACCTCAACATTATTGACGCAGTGTGGGATCATCGGGACAGTAAAAAAGAATAAACGGCAGCCAACATCCAAAGAAGAGCTTTGAATTTCCTCCAAGAAGCTTAGAGAACTCATCCTGAAGACTACTTAGAGTTCAGACTGTGTTGAAGAATAAAGGCGCTCGTACCAAATATTGACTTTCAAGCTCAATGAAACTGCACAATTTCAGTTTTTCCGTGTAGTTTTATGCAGGTTTCATTAGATGACTGCATTTATTTTGCAGTTTCCAAGGAAAGTTTAAAGAAATGTGGGGTGGCTCGAGACTTTTGCACAGTACTGTAATTAAGAAAATGGAGAAGGAAAGATGTGACAGATGGTTTTGAAGATCGAGCACTCCGGAGCTAAGACGAACTTTCTCCCAGAGTGAAATGCAGTAAGTGATATTTCACTTAAAAAATGAAGTTGCAATGGTTCTGGTGTCTCTGCGGGCTAACGCATGAATAGCTTTGGTTGCGACGTAGCTCACTGACTTTGGTATGTGTCATCCTTGATCTCTCTCTCTCTCTCTGTCTCTGCTGTTGTCTCTGTCAGCATAGCAGCACTGAGTAAGCAGTGAAATGCTACAAAAGCATTAAAATATGACAGTTAAGTGAATTTTTGTGGAAACCTGGAATCATGTTGTCAGAACTCTGTTCACAGCCATCAGTTTGTGTGGTGCATTTTAATTGGATCAGATATCATAACATCCGCAGCATCATTATCACTGAACTCTATTCTTGAGAATAGAGTTCAGTGGTTCTCTATTCCACTTCAGTAGCACAATGCCCTATTCTTGCTGTGAGATAGACGGAATACCCTAATAGAGATTTCTTTCTGATGATATTGAAGAGACCAACTTAATCCCTAGATAGAGAAAATTGGCTTTTTGGGTGAGTACGTGAGCGTGTGTGTGGATGCATGCGTTAGGGAGAAACACGCAGCTCTTTTTGGAAAGATGAGTCGTTGCTGATGTTTGTCCCCAAAAGCGTGAGAGCTGAGAAGGTAACAGAGAACATAGCATATTTAGCTACCTTCAACCCCTTTATCTTTCTTTTTTCCTCTGCTAAAAACCCGGTGTTTCTTCTCTTCCTTCGTGTAGAAATAATATGTAAGTGCTGAAAGGGCCGCACTTGTTCTCGCAATTATGAGTTTATTATCAGAACATGATCTTAACTGTGGAGCAGAACAAAAGGGGAACAGACAGGGAGACACAGATGGTATCAGAAAGACAAGAGGGCAGAGAATAGTCACATTTTGAAGGGAGCGAAGAGTAGAGGGAGTGCGGGAGGAAGGAGACAAACAGATCAAATCAAATTATCAAATTACTTTTGATAAGGATGAATGAAGGAAGCCAAGCCCGCCTGGGTGTGTGGTTGTGTGTGCGTCTTGAGAAAATAAGTGCAGATTAATTAAACTTCAGAGAGAATCGATAATGCTTTTATTTCCAGACTTAATCGATAACCCGAAGCCCCTGAAATTAGACAGTTATGCCCCCAGCCGTGTGTTGTTGTTTGTGTGCTTGCACAGGTACTGCTAATCGCACAGGTACTGTGAACACAGTTGTACAAAGACACTGACTCCCAGAGCCATCTTTCATTCTGTAATTGAATAGCTAAGACACAGATAAACACACACACACACACAAGCAATCTGTTGAGAAATAGTTTCTTTGATGCCGCAGTAGTTATTTGTCTTGTTTCATTTAAACATGTGTTTGCATGGCAGCACGTTTTCACGCTGATGCACATGTTACATAAATGTGGGCTGCCCATGCCCTGTGTAACAAAAATATTCACAGCAGATTGCCCATTATTATCTCCATTTGTCCAAATAGCAACTCATTTTAGTATGTTTAGCTGCAGACGTTACCTGCTGTGTGCAGCAGGCTTATTTCTTAAACATCATTTATATAAGAAACTTGTTCCCTGTAATCAAGGTAAAAGATCAAAGAAACCACATTCCCCTGCAGCTAGACTTCTGCCCAGAAAACTGATTTCGTGGTCACTGTAAAGATGAGCGTGACAAAGACAAAATCCATGTCTTAGCAGAGCAGATGAAAGAAAAGACTTTTACTTGTGCTCAGGTTTACTTTATTCAAAAATAACTCCCTTCGAGGTGTGACCACATTTCAACCCAAAGTATGTATTAGAGGTCTTGATATCTTTTCACTATTAAACATATATTAAAAAAAACATATTGATATTAAAGCTTTGCACATGTTTACAGTACTCTCTGCAGTTACAGTATTCGTGGCCATGTTTGTATAAGAAGCTGACAGGCAACTCTTTATTTTTATCACATTTTCTGATGCCCTGCATAACCCGGTGTCTCTGTCTTACCTGGTGTCTTGTGTGCGTGTTCTTATGTCAGGGCCACACTGACTGCTTTTAAGATGTGAATCCTGACTTTGGTTTTCAGAGCTCTTAAGTGTTCTCTCCTGTCTCTTTTGGAAAAATTGTGTTCATCTCTCCAGCTGAATTCTGGCCTAAGAGAGTGTTGATCGTGCTGCTGTGGAAATATTCGAATCCTTTGCACATGGATCTCCATCACAAACACCCATGCGATGTTGCGATATGATCTCCTCTAGAAATGTGTAATTGTCGTTGTTTTTTTGGGGGGGGTTTTTCATGCACCTGCCTCCTCTTCAGTTCCACTGTTTTTATCTTTGTCACATCACTTGTTCCACCTTCTCTCCCATGTTATTATCTCACCTCTTCAAACCTCCTATCCGTGTCTACAGAGCGTCCCCTCCCGCCCAGGAAGTTGTCCGTTCCTCAAGATGAGGTTGAATCTCGCCAACTCCGCGTCCACTGGATGACTGGTGGCTCAGCTTCCTCCCCGCTGAGGTACTTCACTCTGCAAATCAAGGAGCTGCCCAACGGCGACTGGAAAACCCACACAGCTGACATCCCACACAACGTGACCTCCTGGACTGTTGACAGGTACACACACACACGCACATACGCACAGCTGCAGTGGTTGATATGTCACCCTTTGAATTTGTGGCACTCCATATATAGACATTTTAAGGGCAATATATTGGGTTTTTTTTTTTATTACACTTTTCAAACCAAAAACTCAAAAGAAGAAGTGATTTTTCTAACAGTCCCTCACAACTGCAAATGTCAGCATGACTGGCTACTGGCCAAGTTGCAGTGTTTGTCACTGATCCGGAGAAAGTGACAGTCTGTGGCGGCAAAAAATGTGACGCTGGTGGCTGAATATTACATTGATCTCAAAGACAGGAATGACATGTTTAAGACAGCTTCTTTTTTTGGAGGAATACCAAAACCCATGTGTCACAACAGAACAGTCACAGGTGCCGTCGAGTCATTTTTCACAGTCACCCAGCAATAAGGAGAGCGGCACACAGCAGTACCAGCAGGCTGAGGTGGACAAACAGCAGGGTAACGTGTGAAAAAGGATTAAAATGAATTTATCAAATAAGCCATTAAAATGTGCCATCACAGGCCATGATATTTCAGTCTACTTTCAATCACACTGAGAGTAAAGCAACAGTATCGGTAAGAGTGAGTAAGATTATCTCAGGCTTAAAGAAAATGGCAATAAAAAATATAGATGGCTGTTTTTTGTTTTGTTTGTTTTTTTTCCTTAGAGATGCCTAAATTCAAAATTGTTTTTTAGCATGACACGCTGAACTTGAAATAATTAAAGCAATCTGTAGAAATCTTATGTTTATGCATCCTCGGGGGAGAAGAGTGGACAGAGAGAGGACGACGCTGTGAATTTAAAGCAAACAACAGAGAATTAAAATAGAGACTGAAAAGTTTTATTTGTTTAGAAGCAGAAGTACAGAAAAGGTTGGTGGAGAATAAACATACACACACGCCACCAAACAAAAACACCAGGGAGTGCGGCGTAATCATAATTACTGCATAAACGGGGAGGATCTCAGTCACCTAATCACACAGGCGCAGCAGGAGCTGCTCTCTGTCTTTTTCTTAATACCTTTATTTTTTCATCTCTTACTCGCTCTGCCTCCGAGCTTTCATGTTTGCGTGCGCTTTTTGTCCCTTCTGTTCCTTTACAATTTTTCATCCCTCTTGCTGTCACCACCTCCTCTCCTCTCCCTCCATCCGTCAACAGCCAATGCTTTCAAAAACCATCAGGCTTTTTTTTTTTTTCTACTCATCCTGCACAAGAGGGCTTCAGACTTATTGCATGTCTTCCTTTTACATTCCCCTCTCTCAGTCTCTCTGTTCTCTACTCCCTCATGATGGCAGCGGGTGAGAGCAGTCAGACTGGATTGCTACTCCAACTTCCCTGACGGTCCGAGAAGCAGGACTATGATGGTGCTTTACCAGCGTGTGGTGTCTGTGTGTGTGTGTGTCTGTTCGCGCCTGCTTCGCGTCTCTTTTTGTGTGCTCCTTCGCGAGCTATCACAAGGCTATTTGAGATGCTGAAGAGCGTTCACTCCATGTGTCTGCGTCAGTCTTTTTCAACCTGCCTCAGGGAGAGTCTATCTGCCATGATGGCGGTGCTGCTGTTGTTGTTTTCGAGCTCATTCTATCACTGAACGCTCTCATTAGAGCGCCGGATGGAGGAATTAGCTTACATCTCCACATGCTCACGCTCGCACTCACTTCTTATCTATCCTTAATTGTTGTTTTTCACCAAGACATCTTGGGAACCAAAACATCGAAGTCCCCAGGCTGATGTGCAGACACACATATACAGTAAACACACACTTTCACACATTGTCCTTAACATCCTCCCAGTGCTGTTAGCCCACCCTGTTTAAGCCTGGTGCCTTTGATGTTCTATTCCAATGATAACCACAGCCCCATAGGGCCTTTAGTTGTCCATCATGTGGCTTAGGCTCATAATTATACAACAATAGGCTGGAGCAGTTTTCCTGTCACCTGCTGAATTTCAGACTAGACCTGTGTAAACCCCTGTGTCCTTGCAGGTAGACAAGTGGGGAGTAGTGGAATTACTTTTAGTTAGTTATTATATTGAAAAGCCAACAACACTTATGCCTTTCCACTTGTCTTATTTTTTCCCCATTTTATCTTTCTGTGCAGTTTGACGATTGTTATTCATCTCTGCCTTTCGAATTAGGGTTCTATTAAATTACAGAGCATTTGTACCCGAACAGACACCGAAAGGAGTCACATTTTACAAGTCTTCTCATATTTTTCTTTATTTCCCTGTGAGCCACTTCTCAGCAGGAGAGCTGCTGGTACTCTGGCCAGCTTTCCTGCCATCAGCAGCAGCATCCTCGCCACTGTCACAAAAAGCAATAAGAGATTAAAGCACGAGCCTGTTGCTAAGGGGAGTTATTGAGGCACAGTGCTCAGCAATGGTACATCTTTCAAGTAAACAGAAAAGAATGAGAGTTGGATTAAGAGTCGGTGCATCCACCGAGACATGTCAGAAGTTATCGCTGGCCACATTTGATCAATGCACATAAGGCAGAGCTCCTCCTGAGGAGACTCCTTGTGGAGATATGTCACATTCAGCTTTGTACGGGCTTGTCCAGTTGTCTCTTTACAGTTTTACACAAGAGGCTTTTTGTAGGAGTTTTATAAAAGTGTTTTTCTGCAAAATAATGAGTATTTTGCTGTGGTTTTATCAGAAAAAAACTTTTGGGTCCTTGTGTCAAATGTAAATAAAAAACAGAATGCAGTGATTTCTTCTGAAGTCTCATAAATCGTTATTTTATTTGTGTTGTACAGAAGATCAGAAATCATATCAGATATTTAAACTGAGACATTTTATTATTTTGTGAAAAACCTTATTTTATCACAGCAGCACATTTTAAAAGTTGGCATGGGGCAACAAAAGGCTAGAAAAGTAAGTAATTATAAAGAAACAGTTGGAGGAACATTTTGCAGCTAATTAGGTTGACTGGCAACAGGTCAGTAACATAATTGGGTATAAAAATTAGCATTTAAGAGAGGTGGAGTTTCTCCGAAGTGAGAAAGATGGGCAGAGGTTAATCAGAAAACTGCATCTACAAATTGTGGAATAATTTTAGAATAATGTTCATCAGCATAAACTTGCGAAGACTTTGAATCTTTTAGATCATTTACAGTACATAATATTGTCAAAAGATGTGATTTTCTGCCTGGTCCCTTGCACACAGATTTCTATGTGCAAGGGACCAGGCAGAAAATCACTACTGGATGCCTGTGATCTTCAGGGCCTCAGGCAGCACTGCATTAAAAGCGGGAATGATGTTATCATGGAAATCACTGCATGGGCTCGGGAGCACTTTCAGAAATCATTGTCTGTGAACACAGTTCACAGTGAATTGTCATTCACAACTGCAGATTAAAGTTCTATCATATAAATAAGAAACCATATGTGGACATGATCCAGAAATGCTGCTGTCTCTCTGGGCTAAAGGCTTTCCTCTAAAATGACTGAGAAAAAGTGGAAGACTGTTCTGTGGCCGGATTAATTTAAATTTTGAAAAAAATCGGGCTGATGTTCTGGATAGTAAATCATATGGAGGTACGTTAGTTCCTTCGGAATTGTCAACTTGCACGTCTGGAAAGGTGAAAGGTATATCCAGATATCCAGAGACCTATTTCAGGGATAGCCATGCATGTTCCTGCAAGACGATGCTAAACATGCCTGCCTGCACTCAAGCCCTTTAACCCACTACAAACATTCGGCGCATCCTGGCACAAAAAACACAACAAAGACTCAGGACTGCTGAGCTGCTTGAATCCTGTATCAGACAAGAATGCAACAACATTCCTCTCCCAAATGTCCAGCAGCTGGTCTCCTCACTTAAATGAAGAGGAGACCCTACCACAGTGGTAAACATGACCATGTACACTTTTTTTTTTGTTGCTGCCACCGAATTAAAAAAAAAAAATCACTTTTTTTGCTTAAACCTATACATTTACATTCTACACTGCATCCCAGCTTGGGATGCAGTGTAGAATGTAGCTTGGGGTTGGAGAAATGCGATGAGATTTGCATTAGCTCATTTCTTTGAAAAGACGCCGAGTCTCGCAGAGCTTGGTTTTCCTGCTAAAACTGGTCAAAATACATTTTTTAAATAATTCTTATATGTGTGTGCTTGCATTTAAAGGCTGAAGCCCTTCACTTCTTACAAGTTTCGTATGGTTGCCACCAATGACGTAGGAGACAGCGTGCCCAGCAGAGAGACGGAGGCTGCCACCACTTTGCAGGATGGTGAGAAAATGGGATGCTGACACAGTTTGGGAGAAAAAAAGTGGGAAGATGGTGCATTACATGGATTTGAAAACATTATATGATGTAAGGGGATGGGCAGTCTGTCTGACTTTTCTTTTTCTTCTCCACCCTCTCTCTGTGTTTTCTTTCCAGTGCCTAATGAGCCTCCAGTGATTCTCTCAGTGAAGCCGACAACTACTACCTCAGTGCTGGTGCACTGGAAGGTAGGTTCAGACTTCTGACACACCAACAATCCCTGATAAACACAGAGCCACACAACAAAACATATGGTTTGGGTTATTTACTTATTTTGAGAATAAAACCCCTTACAGACTCTGTGTTAATTTGTACTGCATGTGTTTTATTTCTTGGGTGTAATTATTGTTTTATATTGAAGCAGGAAAGATCAGAGAGGAGAAAAGAAAGATTGGAAAAAATGGCAGGAGGGCAAAGCAGGCACTAAGATGGACAGACAGTCCTGAGATAGGGGGAAATGTTCATCTCTTAATGAGTATATACCAGCAGGAGAGATGTTATAGAGCAAGAGAATCCCTCAGGTATCAGTAACATTCAACAACACAAGCAAAAAAAAAAAAGAGGAAAAGATGGTAAATAGGGCCTGGCTACTTCACTCCTTGTCTTTCCTTCTCTTCTACTTGGAAATGTCTTCTCTCATCCTTGTGGCCTTATGTCAAAGCAGAAGGAGGCAATGAAAAAACAAAGTCACCAGCAATTTCATCATCCTTTAAAAGAGTGCCAAACCTACTGAAGCATCACTTTCCCTGTGCAACTTACAGCCAGACCAATTCTGCAACCCCTTAAAGTGGACTTGCTGAAAAAATACTGCACTGCCAGCCCGTCAGCGTCCTGAATGTCGCTGTACTACACAAAGGAGATTAAAATAAGCACATACACAGAAAATTCTCAGAAGCTTAGAAATCTCTCTTTGAGAAAGCAGTATTATTTTTGTTGTTTGTTTGTTTTTAACACGTGCTTGCATTTGTGTGTCTGTATGTCTCCAGCGTCCCAGCGATGACAGCGTTAATGGAGTTTTGACTGGATACCGGCTCTATTATAGAGAGCTCCCGGTAAACGCTTCCACTCTCACAGAAGCAGAAGTCCAGACAACCAAAAACAACACGAGTGCCCTCATTACAAGTGAGTACTTCTGCTACTAAAGGAAACAACTGCTCTTTATCCCCCCTTGGTCATCAGACTGTCTGTTATCAGGCTGTTGCTCGAGGACGTGCCGCCATGGATTGAATTATTTTTTCACTGCTGGTTAGGAGGAGAACCAGTATTGCATTGAAACTACATTCTGAAAGCTATTTAAATTTGTCCAGCAAGGATGCCAACATGACCATCCTTTTACACACCTACACTCTTCTCTACTGTCCAACTTCAGCATCTCAACCCAACCTACCGAACTAGCGTCTTCCTTTTGCCGCTTTTAAAACGACGATGCTAGCATGATGATAATGGCATGGTTACCTTTTGCAGCAGAGATGGGAAAGGGGTGATTTGGTATGCAGTACAAGTCAAACTGTGGATGTGGTATGTGTCTTTAGAATGAGGCTACTTGGAAGTAACAAAAAAAAACCAAAGTCAAAGACACGAGCAGTCTTCAGTTTTCTGACTAACGGCTCTGGATTTTACAAGCAGATACCAGCCTTCACTGGAAGTTCTATTAGATGTGGCTAATGCCAAGCTAATTAAGCTAATGTTAGGTCCGTGTGTTTGAAATATACTTGTCAGATTTGGCTTGATGTTTCCAGTTAACTTAGTTTTTACCACAAACCTTTTAAATGGCTCTTAAATGTGGAGCTGATTGCTTCATGCTCATCATGCCAGAGCTGCAGGTTTTTCTCTAAATCGTATAATCCCGCTGTGATTTGGATGTGTTGTATTTTTAAGATTACAAGAACGGGTAATCTAGTGCCGTCTCGAAACACTGGTTGTGCTTGCTGGAGTATAAACGTCCCCAAATCCAAAGAAAAGCAGGACAGAGCAACAAATACTATGTAAAACCTAGGACCTAACAACTCAGTTCCTCTGACTTTTTAATTGCTGAGTATTGATCTGACAGCAGCCCCTCTGACAGTGCTTCATCATGTGGAGATATACAAAGCTTGCTGCATGCTGTGTCTTATTATTAAGTAAACAAATGATCAATTCATTAGATCATACATGACTAGTTGAAGGTTTAATGCTTTGAAACTCTTGATCTAAGAAAATTAAAGCCATTAACAGCTCCTGTTATCTGTAAAATCACAAAATAAGCAATAATGGAGAGGATTCAAAAGATCTTATTAATACTGGAATGCAAGGCTGGCATTCATTTTTAGTTTGAAAAGAATGTATTCAGATGTAAAAAGTGTAAAAGATAAAAAAAAATATAAGGAAAATGTATTTTTTTCAGGCGTTTCATGCATCAGGGCTGAGATCTGGGATGAAATGTGTGGCCACAAGGACACATTGATCAAATGGTCGCCGTCGGACAGTTGTTTTTCTTACGAGGGTGTCCTTATTGCATTGTAACACGGCAATAATAAAATATTATTATGCACTCTACAGCCTGAAGTGCTTTACGGCCGACTGATTATCTGTTTGACTAGACTGGCAGAGGCACAATTGTCTCTCCACCCAAAGTCCAATGAGTCTGACGAGCACATCGAAGCATAAAAGTCTTTGAAACGTTTCCCTCTTAAATACGGCGATTTTATTGAATTGCATTATAATTGCTGAATTTATTGTCGAACTTGAAACTTTATTGATTCACTTTCCATCCATCTTTCTTTTACTCCTTCCAAGCCAAGAGCACCTTCAAGACGGTCAGCAGTGACTCGCTCACAGAGTTTGAGTTGACACGTAAGTAATTTATGACCAAACTCAGGAAATAAAGCTCCGGGCAATTTTTTAGTGCCAACATTAAACAACTTATGTGCTTTGTAAGCGTGTTGTGCAAATACTTTTAATGCCAAGTTGTTTATCACTTCTTTGTAGAACTAAAGAAGTTCAGACGCTATCAGGTTGTTATGACAAGCTACAATATCGTGGGAGAGAGCCCACCCTCCAACCCGGTTGAAGTGTCTGTTGGAGAGGCAGGTATGTGCAAACAGAACTAACGGTATTTAAATAAAAATTATAAAAGCATTACAAAAAAAGCACATTCTTAACCTTGAAAGTTTCAACAACAATCCCGACTTACAAGCCTTTTCTACACGTTCAGTGGCTCCATTACATGGTCGTCAGCAGCAGATACAGATCAGTGTCGATGGATCTGTCCACATTTTGGGCTCATTAGCTGTCATGATTTTATCCAGTGCTTTCCGTGCGCTTTCTGACTTCATGATTAAATGGCTGAAAGCTGTGAAAAAAGCTTGAGCGGACCTGGAGTGTCAAAACCTGATTTGTTTCTGTGTGTCTGCTTTCTATCGCTATTATCCAGTTCTTTGTTCTCTCTCTTTCTCTCTCTGTCATTCTCTTTCTTTCCTTTGTCCTGTCCATTCCTCCTAGCATGGGCCTTTGTGTATGCGTGTGCACATGTGCGTGCGCATACGTGTGCATGCATTTGAAATCCAGCACAAGGTCATCTGTTTTGCTGCGATGCCCCAACCTGTTTAACTTTCACTGGAGAGTCAAATCATGGATCCATTTGACAGACAGGAGTGCAAATAGATCTCCGCTCTCTTTCTTTTTCTCTCCCTCGCTCTCATACGCACACACACACTTGCACAACAAGAAGGCAGTTATAAACCACAAACACGCATGCAGGTAAACAGATTTGCACATTATGATAGTAGCGCTGGTACATTTTTGCAATTTCTCCCACAATCTCACACTCCCTCCTTCAGACCAATGCTGAATCCATATTCAAGTAGTGTGTGTGTATGTGTGTGTGCGCGTTTATAGTTTGGTAGGCCATACATATCACAAGCAGGGGAGTGAGAGGTGAGGATAAGCAAGCGGAGCAGGAGGGGGAGGCAGAAAAGGCTGGAGGGGGATGATGAAATGGGGTGATATGGCCTTTTCTCTCACCTCAG
>VUQR01035857.1:0-13483 GCA_015108515.1 Hemichromis elongatus
CTCAAAGTGTAATAGGCAGGGGCGCCGTAAAGGGGTGGAAGGTTAGGACGATTCTAAGGGCCCAGGCTGAGGAAGGGCCCAGAAGATCAGATCCCTTTTTTTTCTTATTTCTTTTCTCTTTTTAATATATACGTTAAATGTGCTAGGACCCCTCCTACACATAGTGTATTTTGTCTATTTTGACCATATATTTAATAATATTTAACAAATAATGTTTTATAATAATGTACTGTTTATGACACACCCCTCCCTTTCACAATGGTTTGTTCCACCCGTCCGTCCAAGCTACGGTCGCTAGCATAGCGTCTTTTGCTATGATGCAGCTCAGACAGTGACAAATGCAGGCATGTCGCATCATACAGGGCATGTTTACTGGGTAAAATCTTATCTGTGAAAAATGTAGAGGGCCCAGAAATCTTGGTTTCCATAGGGCCCAGAATTTCTGGCGGGACCCCTGGTCTCATCTGACCTCGTATCTCACTGAGGTGTGCTTGCTCTGATTAAAGCTCTGACGTCTTATCCGTTTCTGTAAATTTAGGAATTTTGAACAGCAGGTTGTTGATCTACAACAAATATTTGTGTCAACAAAGAAAGAACAGGGATGCACTGATATTCTGTTACCTCAGTTTGCAGCACGCCGACACTCCTCTGAAATGACATCAGCATGTTTTTTGTCAGTGTATGCATGTCGGTAGCGACAGGACAATCATCTATTCATCAGCCAATTCGCTCCATACTTTATGACTTTTAACAAATAGAAAAGTTGGAGATGAAGTAGAGATTTTTAATATGCAAAGAAACATTTTCCTTTTGCTATATTATTGGTTTTGATTGTAGATGATTCAAAAAAGCAGAAAAAAACCCTGAAAATAAAATGATTTTCATGTCTTTCTGTATGAGCAGATATCAGGACCCAAGCCTGTCCTATGTTTTAGTTTATTCGTGTTAATGTGGTGTTTTTAAAATAAAACATTTGTTTCATACAGCCTGTGAAAAAAATGTGTCTTTGTGGTTTTGTCAATAAAAATAAAATTGTGGAATAAGGAAGTAGTTTTTCTGTACCTTACAAAGTAAATAAATTTGTTTTCATCAGACGTACTGAGTGATCATTCTGACTCAGTTACAGACAAACTCTATTGTTTAAGACAAAACATTTTCCTCTGACTGCAGAGGCATTATGAAACTGAATCCCATCCAGACTCCTCTGAAAGAACTAATGAGTCACCTCTTGGAAGCAGAGACGCAAAAAACGTAATAATTAAATGAGATTAGTTTTAAAATGTGTGTTTTTGGAGAAGCATCAAAACGCATTCATGATGAGACCAGGAGAGAAAACGAGGAGCACGAGGAAGAGACAGACAGGAAGCCAGAATGCTGATTCACTGCTGTGTATTCAGCTCATTATATTTAACATTTTTAATAATTAACTGTCATCGAAAGCAGATCATGAGATCATGAGATCATGTCTAGTGATGCAGTTTATCCCAGTATGGGCCCAGTCCAGCTGTCACATTAAACTGGGGTTGTTACCCTGAACAGTGCGAGACTCCACTAAAGGGTCTTCTTCACAAAGCCTCTCTTCTATAAACACTATATACCCATGAAAAACTACAGTTCTCCTCTAAATGTAATAGAGATAGTTTTAAAGCTCTTAATAAGCCCATAATGCTAAAAGCATCATTAAACATAATCAAATTACAAACTTTTTGAATAGTTTCTGATGACTCACAGTGCAAAGAATAATTATCTCCACACAAGCTGAAGACATTTCATTAAATTTGCTGTGGTCTTCAGACGCATTCATTTCATTAATTACTTCATTCCTCTTACGCGTGTTTACCTTTATTATCGTTTTTCCACCTTGGTTCATCTCGTACGTCTGGGGCTTTGGTGAAAGAGCCGTATTATTCCTGCTCTTCTGATCCCGCACTGATAAGGTTACGGTGCTGGGTTGACCACAGCTTTATCAAACAGACCTGCAGGAACAGCTAAATGACTTTTGCTTCTTTGTGGTAACTTCTGTGAGTTTTTATCTAGCTGACTGCTTATAACATATAATGTTTCAGTGCACTGCCTTTTTAAAAAAAAATTTTGACCATTAGAGCATTTCAAATCTTGCAGGGCAAGAACCTAAAAGTCAGTGTCAGCTGGCAAAAACGGACACATCAACGGTCAGTCTGCTTCAGCACGACAGCCCTCAACTGGTTGCACCGAGCTGCACCGAACTGCAACCTCGGCCCCGTCAGAAACTTTGGAGTGATGTGCAGGGCCAGCTCTGAGCCAGATGCTGTCACCAAAAATCATTGTCGGAGCTCGTGATGCTCTTAAGGCTGTGTGGGAGCGGATTGAGACAACCAGGTTCCAACATCTGCTGGTGAGCCTGAGTCCACAGACGGTATAATACATGGGCATATCTACCGTAACATCACTCACTGTTTATCAAAGTCCTTTAATGATACGCCAAACTAAATGTTATTTGTCGTTGCCATCTTGCTTTTAAAGCCAGATGTGACGAGTTAATGGTAGATCTGCCAATGAAACTGCACACTCGCAGGCTAACAACTCCACAATCACAAGTCACTGGTCAGTGTGGGTATCCTGGAGAATCATCGTTTCTAAATCCAAGGATGAATAAGAATACAAAACAGGGTTAGCGTTTTATTCAACGTGACTTAAAACGATGGACTGAACTCATGAAACCATCAGGACTGCCCACAGTCTGTGTGCGTGCGGACTCTGGGCAGTCCATCTCGTATCTACGGAAGAGGATTAGTACGGAAGAGGATTAGGGCCACTGAAAAAAAGAATTCTGACTTTAAACTCAGAATTCTGTTTTTTTCTTCCCAGTGGCCCTAATCCTCTTCTGTACGTATCTCTTTAGAGATAAAATGAAATCATTACGAACGCTGACTTAGCCAAATATTTCAATTGTACTTCTGTAACTATGGCTACCTATTGTTTGATGGTTTTAATTATGCATACCCGTGTGTGATGTTGTTTAAAGAAGATTAGATTTTGATGTTTACTCTGTACTGTTGTTTTAAAGCCTCAAAGTTGTTAAAATCACATCTCTTAATACTTTGTAAGGTTTCAGTGGAAAGTAAAATCCTTTCCACTGACTTAGCTTGCATTGCTGTGATCTCTAACATTCTTTGTACACACACACACGCACACACACACACACTTGGATAGCTTGGATAGGACATCTAATTGACATAATGCTTTCCTGAGCTGCTTACCTAACCATCAAAAATGAATGCCTAACCCTGACCTTTAGACTAAACCTAAAACCCTGACATAAAAAACACATTTTGAGTTTGAAAAATGCCTTCACACTCACTGACATTTTGTCCTTAAAAGGACTATTGGTCACACACACAAACACACACACACACACACACACACACCTACACACACACACACAGAACTGCAGGATCCCGACATCAAAGACGAAGAAGAAGGCACTTTTGGACTGATGCGTTCGAGTGAAGCTTCTGGGTGAAGAATATTTTCCTTCAGAGTTCAAACCAGCAACCCTCTGCATGTTGCACCTCCCAGCTGCAGCGTCTCTGTGACATGTAGATGGGCAGAGACACGGGCCTCCCCCAGCTGACTGACGGATAAAAACACAGTTTTAAAAGCAGAGTTTGAGCTTGGCGTGTTGTTGTGACACAAAGTTCCATACTTACATAGATTTTGTGTTTTTATCGATCACTTGGATTGATGTGCACTATGACGCAGTTTTCTGTTTGACTCATTTATTTAGCCGCCAAGGGCAGCGTTTACATGAGCGGCTGCTATTGATTCAGCCTTCCCACATTCACGCTCAGAAATATCATAAAGAGTGATTTCTGCTTTCTACAAAACAGAGCGGACAGCAGGGGAGAAGCTCAAACTGAAGGACAACTTCACACCTACTGTACTGTACTTTTACACAAAAGAAGAAGAAGGAGATGGGGGATTCTGTGAGGGTTCTTTTTTTTATTTTTACACTTCTTGGTACAGTTTTCTGCTGAGGTTTGGCTTTGCGAGCTACTAAGCGAGAAGTTTGCAATCCCCGAGTCAGCCAGCGTCTTGCCTGTTGAGATGGGAGACGAGGAGGAGTGAGAAAGAGCGAAGGAGGGCTGGATGGAGAGAAAGAAACTGAGATGTGAAGAGAAAGTGAGGCGAAAGAAAGAGTGGGAGGGAGGGAGAGGAAGAGAGGTGCTTTCAGAAGGCGGTTCAAGAGGAGAGAAAGGGTGATGGGGGGGAGGGGGGTGCAAATGAATGAAGGATAAAAAGATGAAAAGGGAAAAGCTGCACTTGGACGACAGGCTGTCGAAGTCATTTAACACTGAATCATCGGCTTTTAGTGTTATTGTTGTGACGTAAGCTAACTAGCCATGTTAATATGGTGAGTCAAAGACGTTGATTATGATGAGTCAGTGTGAGGAGGCGGCAGAAAAATAGCGGTGACTTCATCTGGACACTGATTTTGTCCTTAAGCCTGTGGAAGACAGACGGAGGGCTCTTTAATCTTTTGTCCTTGTTGGTGCGAAGACTGACCCCGTTGGTGCCTTTATGGCTTTAGCTAACAAGCTGCAGGTGAGCCCTGTTTTCTGCCTGCGCCACGGTCTCGTTAAGACTGAGTTTGAGCTTCTAAATCTAACCTGCATATGCTGGAGAGAAATGTCAATAATGACTTTTGACGTGATGTAAGAACTGGTATAAAAGCGGCCAAGCTACGCACCACAACATCCGCTCTGAGCTGCTCTCGTTTAACTTTTGCAGCGCTACAGCAACATCTTCCCGCCTTCGCTTTGAGAAACAACAGCATGCACATGTACACGTACACAGGAGCGTGCTTAATACTTGGAGTGCTGATGCTCTCATAGCTGCTGAAATATGAGAATCTGACAAAAGTTGTTTTTCTATCTTTTTAAGTTAAATCCAGTCGGAAACCTGTTTTCTCACAGCAAAACTGAGCTCTCTCTACACCCATAAATCTGATTATCTCACACATCACACTTGGTTTGGCTTCAAGTGGACTCAAGGAGCAGATTCAGCTGCAGTTATAAAAGCCATTGAAAGGGGAATTTTTAAAAACAGAGGAGGTTGGATATTTTAAATGACAGCAACCAGTAACACTAGTATAGAGGAGATGATGTTAACAACTGCTCATGTGAGTTGAACAAAATATTACTGAGGATGAATAAAATGTGCTTCCACTGTCGTACTTGTTTCCTGAGCAAGGAGCCTGGCAGGTTCATCTGTGACTGAGCTGGAGAAACAAACTGGACTGGACGGTTGAGTCTGAAGGTTTGGACAAGTTCCTCGGGAAAGTGAAGCTTTGGAAAGGGCGGCTAGGCCAGGAGGAGTCAATCGTGGATTAACCAGCAAGGCAGCGCCAGCTGGACATCTCCACCTGAGACTAGAGAGTAAGGGTTGGAGGAGGAGGAGAGAAAAAAGCTTCCCATCTGTGCCAAACTACCCCAACGTTTCATGTTCTGGATCATTATTGGCTGTTCCTGGACCAAAATCCTGACACTAAACAACAAGTTTTAGTCGAGGCACTCATCACACGCACGAGCCAAAGAATGGGTCAGCAGTGCAGCGCCGCACAAAGAGACGATCAATAGTTCAGTTACAAGAACTTTAAAAGATCGACGTGAGTGCGAACAAAACAAACACACATTTATTTTTTCTTTTCGCAGGCTTGGCTGGTACAACACACACTCGTGTTTCTGTCTCTTTTGTCTGTAGTATCGACTGTGAGACGCAGAGATTCAGATCACTACGTGAACAAATGTTTTTTTATTGGAGAGATTTGAAAAATAGCCTAAATGGACAAAGAACGATGTCAGCAACACAACAAAGATGAACGTTCACTGCTGTATGTGTAAATAGTAAAATTGTTTCTTATAATAAATGGCACAAAACTATAATCGATAAAGTATCCCAGTGTTTGACGAGCTGATGCATTTTAAAGTGTTCCCATTGGGAGCTTAATAAAGATGCAATGAACGCATTTGAAGCTGCTTTAATACATTTAAAAACATTTTATATTCTCAACTCCAGTCAAACAGTTTACACACATCCGCTACATAAAGCCCCCCATGAAAGCTTTCAGGATGCCCTCCACTTTAAATCTCAAGAGCCATTTACTCGATCATTACATTTTCTCTCTTACTCCACACACACACACACACACACACACACACTGGGTTTTCATATCTTTGTAGGGACATCTCATTGACATAATGCTTTCCTTACCCTAACCCTAACCATCAAAAATGATGAGTCACCCGATCCCAACGGCTGCAGGAGAAGCTCTGGCTTTGGGAGTAAGCTGGGATCGGGTGGAGGAGCTCTGGCTCCTGGACCTGGTTCTCGCTGCTTCCCTTGCAAGTAAAAAGCGATCATGCTGTTTGTACTCTTCTGTTCATGGGTGAAAAGTCTCTAGTGCAGACCTGACACACGCTTTAGTGCAGGTAAGCAAATGTATGCTATGGCATAAAAGATTGTTAATAATGAAAAATTATGAAACTTCATCATAATAATGATAGAATGTATGTAAGACGCAGGGCTATGATGCATAAGTCATCAGACGGTGATTTTAAATTTGCCATCTTGGTTTTTCAGGTGGTGAAAAATCGCAGTCAGTCTGTCTTTGCTTTCTAGGATCAACCAGCCGGCCTCAGGTACATGACCTATACTTTTACACATAACTCCTCGTTATTAACGTCACTTTTTCTTACCAGGACAACATTTTTATATTGACAAGACGTCCATGTAACAGTCTTCCACTGAAAGCCAGACTAACCATGTCAACAGTATCTGTGGGCACTTGCTTTGTCTTGTTAGACTGCAGCCTGTATGCATGTGCAGTGTCGCTGCTAACAGATTTCCTGGTCTTTTCTTATGTGGCTGACTCTTTTCAGAGCTTGATCCAGTTCCCCTCCTGGCTTTGTCTGTGTTCGGGATCTTCTGCCCGATTCAAATTTGTCTTCATTTTCTGATTCTTGGTCTGTGTCGCTTTTCACATCTCTCGTTTCAGTATTTTATTCAGCCTCTTCTGTCTCTGCGCCGCTGTCATTGTTTGCCTTTTTCTGTTTTCCTTCCTCTTTATTCAGCAACAGCAACGCCCGCTCTCACAGCGCACAGCTTCCTTTCATTCCTTCAATCCAGGCCTCTGAAAAACAGGGAGGGAAGCAGAGTCATTCACAGCGTCTGGCTTCTCGTTGGCAGCATTATCAGCTCTGTCTCTGGGTCATCCTTTCGTTCACACATTCAGCCTGTTTTTTTGCTTCACTTTCTTTTTTCTCCATCATTCACGAGCACCGGTGCTCGTTTAGCCCGCTGTGTGAAATCCATCCCCCCGTTTCTTTGTTTCTAGTTTCCATATATGAGAGTGCCAGTTTTCATTCACAACATTAGGTTTCCGCTTTCTGTATATGCTCATCGCTACTTCCTCATCACATGCAGCAGCAATGCACAGCTGCAGCCGGTGTTGAGCTAAGCAAAGAGGACATTGTTAAAAAAACGATATGGTGGATTTCAGTCAGACTAATCCCATTAACTGCAGAGGAAAAAGAAGCAGAATGCTCCGGGAAAGAGTCGACTGCACTGTAGCACAGAGCAGGAGGGACATGGATGCTTTTACTGATGTGGCCATGCTCCGTCGTTTTCCAAAAATACTTCAGAAAGATGAAATATGTAAGGACGAATGAATAAATAAATAAATCTTAAGTCCATTAAAAGCAGAGTCTGGCCTTTTCCTCGAGAAGGGTTTTTAAGACGCCAGAGTGAGAGCAGAGCTAGAAGGAGTATTAGCAGTTTGACACAGATGATCCCTAAATAAATATGCTTTTGGCCGTGGCCTGAGAAATATTACACTCCGAAACTGCTTAGGAAGCAGCTGGCATCTTCAAAGTGCTCTGCAACCCCAAATTTCCAATTAAGAGGCAAAAATCCTTTCATGTATTTTTTTCTCACTCTCTTGATGCAGCGCGCTGCAGAATGAAGTGAAGTTGAAAGAGATCCTCTCTGTTAGCGAGTTTACGCTGATAATGAACGAGGAGCTCGCTCCGAATTTATATAGGCCTGCACAACACACACACACACACACACAGATTTATAAATGTCTGTATCAAAGTGGAAAGTGCAGATTATGCGATGTTTCCTGAGAGAACACAGCAGACATGTAACAGAGAGAAGTGAAAACTAACTGAAACCTCAAAGACTAAACTGAGAATAAAACCAAATTATTCTTTAGAAGAGAAACAATGCAAAGTTAAAAACTCCGTACAAACCAAATACTTTACAGTGATTAACAAGACTTCAGTGGGAAGAAATAAACACAAAAGAAAACACGACAGGGAACATCTAAACAGCAGACAGACCATGGCCGTAGAAACAAAGATCACTCGGTCCCAACACCAACACCTTTGTACTTCACCTCAGGTAAAGCATGCTGGATCTCCTCCACAGTGTCAAAACTATCACCTCAAATATGATTTTAATTTGTAGAACCGTAAAAACCTGCATGGATGTAAATCTTACCAGTGGCACAAGTGATGAAGCTCTGTTCTCCCAAAAAGCCCTCAGCAGGTTAAAGTCGAACATTTCAATAGCAGTCTGACGGGTGAACAGATTCCCATCGCGTAGCCTAAACACTGTCATCCCCGGCTCCGCACACACGTCAGGTCACTTTGAAACAGCAGCTGATGCCTGAGCCAGTTTTAGGGATGGCGAAGTCGTAAATGTGCAAATGAGCCTTAAACTTCAGGTTCTTCATGTTAGTAATCTAAAACAGAGGAGCCACATGACACAAGATTAAAAAGATCAGCTGATGTGCATGACCCACATTTTCACTCCTTATGTCATATAACTGGGCTGATGCTGTGTAGTTTTGTGATTTGTGAAGTATTGTCATAGTCTGCCGCTGCTCTGTGTGTTCTTACTAACTCTGAGCCAGGATAGGTCGAGCAGGTCCTCTCGTCAGCCTCATCAGCAGCAGTCTCCATCCACTCTTCATCAGATCATCTGCCTTCCAGAGCACATGCATTGCCCCTCTGGCCACAAGAAGTGGTTCCCCAGTTATTATCCCCTCATCTGTCCAATAAGAGCAGAATGATCCCAGATTCTCCCCTCAGCGACTCACCTACCTGCTCACGGCACAAACCAGAGGACCTCCTCACAAAGATAGGAGTAAGCAGCCTGGCTAAATTCTCTCATTGTGGACAATAACTCCATCTCCTTGACTCAAAATAACATCCCGCCTGCAGCCTGGACCTCCTCTAGACCTGAGTGCTCTCCAGCCACACTCTTTGCTTCCTGATCATAACATTTAACTAAAGCCAGTTAAGCTGGTTTATGACACATATTTGATGTGAGAGTGCGTTGTGTCTCCTTTTAAGGGTTGATATCAAAAGACTGCAAAGTCAGGGAAATGGCTTATCTGCATCTGCAGCAGGAAACAAAAACTGAATGCAAACTTGTAATTGTGTGCTGACTGCAGGCAGTGGGAGGAACTTTGAGTCAGATTCAAAGCTGTAATCATAAAATGGATATTTTGTCACATTATGCAGTGTAAAATTTTTTTTTAAAACTAGAAAGAAGCCATTGAGATATTGATTTGTGGCTACTTCTCTAATTTCCCTGTCACCGAGTGATCTGAATAACCTCTGGACGGCACAACGTTCCCTCCGTGTGCTCTGGATCGCATATGTGTCACATACAAATTGCAACATGCTTGGGTTGCCGGGTGGCCTTGACATACATATATACAGCCTATTGAAAAAGAGTTAAAGTTCACTGTGTAATCATCAGACGCTGGCTGAGCTGCTAGTGTCAGCAGGAACACTGGCGTTCCAATTACAAATCCCATTCTCAGGTCTCCGGAGTCTCGAGTTGACTTGCCAAGTTCAGACTCCTCAGCTACTGACTGGAGTGTGCATGCCTGCACTGAGAGGCCCATCATCGCAATTTATAGTCACTCTCAGCCTCAGCTTTCATTTCTATATGAACAGCTTTACTGTCCAATTATATAGTATTATGAATTTTCATTAGTTTCCTTTGTTCGTGGAACCCAATCAGATAATGGGACAGCTTTAGAAATACGTGGGTCCTCTGGGGATGTTATGGCACTTGGATGGGTTAAATAAGGGCGGGGCGTTCCTGAACTGGTCTGACTCCCACATATGAGCCCGTTCTCATCCCAGGGCGTAATATGGTGACGATTTGTCCCGTGGCGTTCCTGAGGAAAGGTGACCTTCTGCATTCTAATGCTACACGCTGGGTCATGGAAGAAACGCAGTAGAATGACGATCCTGCAGTAACAGCCATGTATTGCAGCCTTAACCCCAACCATCAATTTAATGACGTTAGATAGTGTTTTCCAAAGCGATTTTAAGAAAATTAACACGTGTAGACTGATTTCAAACGGTTCTCATTTTTCCGATCTCATCATTCAGGAAGGTGCCCAGAAGCGTAGCATAAAACATTACACTTTGGGAATGGGAATGTGGTGCACGTACTGCAGGTAGGTGATTAGTTGATCAGCTGCAGTGATCCGGCTGGAATGGGTGGAGAGTCACACCTGAAGCCATCGTGCATATACACAGAGGAGGACGGGGAGCCCTTTCACTCATACCGTTAGGTCTAATGACTCTGGACTGATTGCAGCTGTGGGGCGTTAGTGTGTTTAGTATCGTATCAGTCACAATTCATTATAGATCAACCCTCTCTTTTATAAGAACATCAGAACTGACACGGAGACCTCCGATGATATCTGAGTAACAGAAGCTACACTGTGGCTCGGAAGAACACGTTTCCTGGTCGAAAAGATTATTAGTGTTTGTCTTTATTTTGATATTCCTGAATATAAACTGTCGACTTATGAGTAAATAAGTGATGTCACCACTGTGTAGTGACTCTGTGAACCTTCAAGCTGAGCTTTCTGTTTTATTTTGGAGTTTTTAAACAGGACATGGTGATGATGACTGTCACATGCTTCTTTATCTTCCTTTTTTGACTCTAACTGGAAATATAAAGTGAACATCATGTTTTATTCAACAAGACTGGGAACTCCACCTTTATGTTATAAACTAATTAGGAGAGTGCATGCTTAGGTTATAGACAAAAGTAGCCAAAGGATGGATTTCTCTTGGACTGTTTATTTTCCAGTCAGAGGAGTCACCACCCGCTGGCCTTTACATATGCAGCTTTAAGGCTGGAACGATACAAATTAATATCTATATTGTAAATGAATTCTCTTGCAATGCAATAATTGCATCAATATGATAAAATAATTAGATTATTATTGTTATGAATCATTACCAACCGGTTGTTTTAGACACGACCTTTGTTGTAGCTTATTCACAGTCTGTCAGGTCGCCTCAGTCCTCAGCCTGCCCTTAAATTTCTATAACTTGTTTTTGATTCTGTTGTTTCCCTTTGAATGAAAAAGTCCTGCGTCCATGCAAACCAGTGCATTAGCACCTGAAAGGCTGGACTCGTCTAAAAGGAGAACGGTCCAGATTCACTGCCAGAATTTCAGCAATTTGATAAATTCGAACCACCAAAGTACATTATCTGTATGCAACAGAACAATTCCTTTAGTTATTTTCACTTAACTTTTATAAATTGATAGAGCTACATCTCTACCGTCCCTTATGGCTACGGGCTGTGGGTAGGAACCAGAAGAATGTCACGGTGGATACAAAGCAGCAGAGATGATCTTCCTGGGCTCAGACTGAGCAGCTCAGAGTACAGAGGCTACTCTTCCACATCAAAAGGAGACAGTTGAGGTGGTTCAGCCAGCAGACAGGGATGCCCCATTAGCACCTTCTAGATGAAGTGTTTCAGGCAGATCCCCTTGGGAAATGGGAGCCTGGACTTCTCTGACATTCCAGACCTGGCTGGATGGCTGGATTGACTTAAAACAATCCAGGTACAGCAAATATTAGCTCCTGGTCCTCAAAGACCTGGAGACGAATTCAAAAGGAACCCCAGGAGCAGCAGGAGTCATTGACCACATTAAGGAAGCCTTCCGATTAATTGACCAGGTGACTGGAGGCAGTTGGGAAAAGGTCACGATCAGTGAAATAAAACCTCCATCAAATTCATCCCTGAATAGAAAATGGTTTTAAGTTTTAGGGGTTCTTTAAACTGCACAAGATGCCATTTAGCGCTTAACGAATCAACTTATGCCATAAAAAGCCTTGGAATGGCTTCTTGGCTGAAAACGACACCTCCAGCATGTTTGAGCCCTGCGGCGGACAGTTAGAGTTTCTCCTTCCTTTGCTAAAATGCTCATTTACATATGAATAGACCATCAAACACTTTCAAACAAATCACATGTGATTACCTGCCTCTCTGCTGGATGAAAGCTTCTGCAAAGCAATTCATGATGAGGAGAAGGAGTTCATAATGACCATGTTTCATGTTTTCTTTTGTACAGCTCTCTGGGGCTCATTAGTGGCAATATTCAAAATATGAAACTCACCCACAGTTCCACTACGTGATGTGCAGACAAAGACCAGACTGTTACACAGCTGATGAGATGCAAATATGAGGAAAACTACCGAAT
Source organism: Hemichromis elongatus (assembly GCA_015108515.1). Taxonomy (NCBI): domain Eukaryota; kingdom Metazoa; phylum Chordata; class Actinopteri; order Cichliformes; family Cichlidae; genus Hemichromis; species Hemichromis elongatus. Next base: position 12,572 of record VUQR01035857.1, read on the forward strand.
CACCTGTAGAGTCTGCTGAGTGTATAATGCATGGTCAGAACTACTACTAACATCGAGTCAAACTTTAATTTGTTTGTTTTTTCTGAGTTATTTGTCATGCTTTGATCCTCCACTTCTAACTCAGGGAAAGGAGTATATTTGACTATTTCTGAAGGTAAATCTGTTTGTAGCTGTTCCTCACAATCACAAAGAAACGTTGAGCTGTAAAGGCTGCACGTCCAGCAGGGTTTGAGTCCAGAGAGAAGAGCAAACACGGCTTTACTCTGGAAGCTTTGCACACTTTATGGATGTGACTGAGTGTTGTTGGTTGTAACAGGACCGTTCCAGGTTACTCTTTCCTTTCAGAATCAGATGGCTAACAACTGTTTCCTCCATTATCTCATCACAATTTCTGTTACGTGGAAAAATATAAAAACAGGACTTTTTCTGTTCTATTAAAAAAAAAATCAGCTTGTGTGTGACATGCTTTTTTAGAGGTTAAAAAATCCGTGTTACCTGCTAACACATTCACAACATCATTTTGTAGGACAAATCTGCATCACTTATTCTTTTTATCGTGCTCGAGTTTTTTTCCCTGATTTTTTATGTGAATAAACAGATCCTAAAATCAGAATTTGGCAATATAGACTCACATGTGTCACAGTGTCACATGACAACGACGTACGAGTGTGCGACGTCCGTGGCAGCAGCAGACGGGTGACAATCTCACCAAGTATATTTGTCTTATTTCTAACTTAAAATAAGACACATTCAGCTACAAAGAAGCATTTCAGTGACATATATGAACTTGTTTCTAGACAGGGCATCTTTCACTTGTTCCACTGGCAGATTTTTGCACAGATTTTTGATTTTTGCAGTGCAGGACTTTGTGTCGCTGAATCTTTGATTTTATTAATTTTTTTCTGTGTTTTA
>VUQR01035857.1:13503-26262 GCA_015108515.1 Hemichromis elongatus
CTTATTTCTAGTCAAAAAATCTCATTAAACTTAAAATAAGACACATTCAGCTACAAAGAAGCATTTCAGTGACATATATGAACTTGTTTCTAGACAGGGCATCTTTCACTTGTTCCATTGGCAGATTTTTGCACAGATTTTTGATTTTTGCAGTGCAGGACTTCGTGTCGCTGAATCTTTTTTTCTGTGTTTTATTTGCATCGATGAAAGAGTGAGACTAAACACAAAACACTCAAACTCCATAACAAAGTGTGTCGGTGACGTGATGAGAACTGCCGAGGGACGGCGAACAGACCCGGACCTGAAGTAGGACACCAGCCAGCATGTAGCGACCTTCAGCTGGCCCGGTGACCTTTGGTCATCAATCAGCAGCCTCAGCAGCGTGATGGTCAACCAAGTAAACGTTCTGATGTTAGGTTGAGTTTTGGATCCTGTTGTGATGGTTTTTTAATCAGTGTAGTAATATTTTCTTTTTTTGTACTATTTGAATTCCTGTTTATTTCCATGAAGTTCAGTTTGAAATACTTGGTTTTTGTTTAGGTTCAGTTCCTATTTTGAGTAAGTTATTTCTTCATCTCCTTCAGTGTTTCCTTGTCCCCTTCTCCTTCTCATCTGTCGATTCTTAGCATTCGCTTATCTCTGTCATCACGTTTTATTTATTTTCCTGCCTTCATATTTTTCTTGTTGTGAAACCACAACCTGGAATTATAAAAGGAAAAAAACAGGAAATCAGACAAAACTCAAAACAGTGTATTTTAGACTCAGGAACTAAATAACCTGATATTTGAACTCTCGTCGTTGAAGGTTTAGTGTTTCAGTGAGACGACACAAACTTACAGAGCACCTGTGATCCTCAGACGAGACAGAAAAACATCCCTGCAGGGTGTCCACGTGACTCTCAGCCCGACCGCAGGCTCTGCATTCTTTGCCCAAATACATCTCGCTGAACTCGCCCTGCCTCTGATAAGGATCACACTTCCAGGATATTTAAGCTGCACAGAGAAACCTTTTGAACCGAGGAGTCGAGATTTATTTTTTCCACCTGAGCAAAACTTCTTTCATCATGCGTACGTATCATATACACACAAACGCACGTAGGCTGTAAACCATGCACTCTCGCTCACCTCCGTGGGATCTGGAGGGCTTCAGTTATTTATGAGAGAGTTTATTATGCTGCTATGTGTATTCTCATCCATAATAAATGTGTCACAGTTTGGAGTCTGTAATTCTTCTCATTAAATCAGGCAAAACAAAGAAGGGAATGTACAAACACCACAGGAGCTGAACTCTTACTTCTGTGTGTGAGTACATCTGATGTCATGTTTCCCACCGCATGCAAAGACTCCTTCAGACACCTCAGCATTATTTATCATTAAACAGTGGGGCGCCTCTGAGCGATGATGATAGCTGCCCGTCAAATAATCCGACAGGCATTAAACGCGCATTTAAAAATTGCACTGAAAGCACATATTTGAAAGGGTGAAACGATCGAGCCTCTTCACTGTCATATTTTCCTTTTTCCACTACTGTCAGCTTTAAGCGAGCGCTCATGAAAGAAAGGCACATTCCCCTCACTGCCACATTAATCTTCTGTTATGAATTAATAATTTTCTACAGGGTTTGTACTTTAAAATCAAATATCCTGTTATATATGGTGGGATTTTCTATATTTTATTCTTTTCCTTTATGTATAAGTCTGACTGAGATTAAAATCACTTCTCCAAGATGCGACTGGCCAAGAGGGCAACAGAAGCGACAACAAATACAACACATCACAACACAACAAGTAAAAATCATACACAGTATTGCATAAAGACATGTACGCACAAACATGTGAGTAATACGCAGTAACAGATCATTACGAGCTGTTATCCTGCTCCTTTAAAATAGACTGAAACTCCCAAACTGTGACCATTTATGACCGTTTCTGTTTCTTCTGTACATTATTCTGGGAAAACAGGGGCAGCGCTATTTAAAAGCCCTTTTTCCCAATTCTATATTACCAGCTCAAACTGGTTATTAATGTTTTCAGATTATTGTGGACAGCTCTTTGTTTTAAGCTCCAGTTAAGGACTTTGTTATATTTATAGTCCACAGGTACCTCTGACCCTAATAGTAAACTGCACTTTTTTATTATTTAGGGATTACTTCGATGGATCCTAATTGTTGTTACAGGCTCCAGGGACTAAAATAGCCTTGCTGGTTTGTGGGAAACAGCTGGTGACTTGCAGAACATAGAATTGAATTGCTGAGGCAGTCATTGTTCATTTGTGCCTCACCGAAGCAGCTGTTCGTGTAATTAGTGCTGCAAAATTTTGAATCACAAAATTAACACTGAAATGTAATTTTAAGATAAGGGGAATGAATTTGTCTGAACAAGAATGGTTTAAGGGGAAAACCCAGGCCCAGGTGTCTAACTGGCACAACGTGCCTTTGATCTGCCTTTACTGGACCCTAATATCTTCTGTTCTGTTTCTGTGCTAGTGATGCTGTCATGTGTGATGCTGTGGTAGGCAGGATGGAGGACCCAGGTGCACGACTCAAAGGAAGAGAGTTAACTGAGAGAAGCAGCTTTATTTAGGCTGTACAAAAACTCGAACATTAGACACAAGAAAACTAAACCAGAAACTAGAAACGATGAACTAAAACTAGTAATTTCAAGGTGCACGGAGCAAAGACACAGAGCACAAAGAGGATACAATGGGCTTAAACACACAGGGAAACGAGACACAGCAGTAGAACACAGCTGGGAGTAATCACACATAACAAGACGGGGAGGAAGCGAAACCGAAGGGAAACTCTAACATAGCACACTAGACTATCAAAGTAACACAGAATGCTGCGTAGGCAAAATAAAGATGGTGCACAGTTATAAATCACCCTTTGACACCAGCTTCAGGCTACATGTGCAGTTGTAGGAGGTTGTAGAAGAAAGGGAGTCCACAGACCCATCCATGAAGTGGTCTGTGCTGGGAAGGTGGGTGATACTGATAAATGCTACCATAACTGAGCCAGACTGGCAGCTTTGACAGGATGTCATTGTTTTTGTTTTCACATCCTGAGAAAGAAGAAGAAGAACGGCTTAGTACTTCTTTAAACAGTCTATGTTAACCTACTTTAAACATTTAAGAAAGAGCTGAAAAATACTCCCCAAAGGGGCCAATTCATCCATGTCTTTGTTCCCTTGGCCACAGTAGCACATTAGACTATGCTAACAGGCCAGCAATAACTTCCTGAGGACAGACGCTGGCCCAAATAACAAAATCACGTTCCTAAGAATTACAGCTTATCTGTCTCCACACTCTCTCTGATTTGACTTCATTTCACAAACACAACACACTCTGAAGACCTCAAAACAACAGGATGGTTATTTGTGGTTGTCCCACAGCTGTCTAACATGGGCATATTTAGGAGATTAGGGCTCGGCAAAAGACAAAAGCTGCGGTCATAGCTTTTAGAAAAAGTGAAATTATATGAATCCTATGGTTCTGGTTCTTCTTACATTTCATACCATCTATTTTGAATGAAGGGGGAAGGTAGACCAGAGTAGCCCTACAGTAACAGCATGACTGAGGCTTTTCTTCCACAGTCCAACGTCGTAGCCTGAGGTTTCAAGCTCTCACTGTGAGGCGAGAGGGCTAACCACCTGATTTAGTCTAGTACTCACTAATCCAAAATCCAATAAGGAGAGGCACAGAAACAATTTACACTTCAACACTTTTTTACAAATGGAAAAACTCACTTCCTTCCTCTCAACAGTCGTGTCTGCTGTTTGCTTTTCAATTTGTTATTCTTTCAATGAGTCCATTTTCATTTACAGGCGGTCAAAAAGACGATGTCTCCTGTCTCAATCTCACACAATTTGAAAAGAAATCAGACAAGTCATTTGTTGAACTGCATAAAATGTCCCTGCACTTTTCTGAAGTTCCCTGCTGCAGTGATAAAGAGAAGAAAGTTTCCCATGAGGGTTTTTTTTCTTGGGAACATGGCCTCTAATTCAACAGGAATTAGTCACAAACCGTCACGTACCTAAGAGCACATTAAATGAGATGATGCACATCTCCTTGAACTGACAGCTGTGAAACCTTTGACCATTCAAATCTTTGGAGAGTTTGTTTTTTTGCTGGACACAGACTAAAGTTGTCGTGTTGCTCCTGAGCTGCAGAGTGTCAGGCATCTTGCTCCTCATAATAAACCACACGAGAGGTCGAGGGCCTCGGGCTGTGAAGCTTTTCTCTGTCTGGAAATTTAAGGGAAAGGAAATATAAAAGCAACTTTCAACAAAGAAAGTTGTTTGAAATCGAATTTCAAAAGCAAACCCCTGAAAAGCCAGATTTTCAATAAAGCACAGCGGCTCAGATGCTTCACACTTCATGACAGGTTGTGTTTAGCAGCTCTGAGGCGTAAACTGCATGGATGTGAGGGGAGAATGAACTCATTGCTCTGTGAGCTTTCACTGAACCCAGAAACAACAACAAAGGTTATATATAGCTTTATACTGTACAATAGTACATACAGAGAAAACCCAACAATCATATGACCCCGTATGAGCAAGCACTTTGGTGAAAGTGGGAAGGAAAAACTTCCTTTTAACAGGAAGAAACCTCTGGCAGAACCAGGCTCAGGGAGGGGCGGGGCCATCTGCTGTGGTTGGTTGGGGTGAGAGAAGAAAAGAACGGGATAAAGACATGCTGTGGAAGAGAGACAGAGATAATTAGCAGGTATGATTCAATGCAGAGAGGTCTTCACTTATTCACTGTAATAAGGGCTAAATACAGGAAACAACTATTTATCTGTGCATCATTCTTCCTTCCTTCCTTTTTCAAAATAAGATGAGTTCATTTTGATAAAGAGAAAACACACTGATAGCTTTCTTGGTGCGATGGTCCTCCTCTCTCGGCTCAGGGACTCGCTCTTCTTCACTATTCATAACCAACACAACGCATTAATAATCTTCTTGATTATAATTTTTGTGAATAAAACAGCTAATCTGAACGAGAGGGACTCTGAATCATAAAATCTAAGAAGTTCCCAGAACATTAAAAAACAAACTCATTGCTTACTTGAGATATCTAAGTTAGGTCAACCTATTCATTATAAGTGCACAGGACCGGGCAAAGGTGCCACAACAACACAGATAACAGTGCTGACAGTGAACAAGTGCAGAAAATTACCAAAAGCAGGAAGTCAAACTAACAGGAACCAAACGAATGAGAGCAGGAATCAATGATTAGATAATGAAACAGGCGATAACTAACATGAATATTCATTCCAAGCATTTATCCATCTGTCAGCTGAGGACACACGACAGATATTTCTATTACTGTCTTAGGACTGTCACATTAACACATTTCCCTCAGATGAGTTTCAGAAATCTGCATTAACTACAACAACAAAAGCTCCATCACCAGCATAACCTGTGTGATATTGTACCACATTTACAGATCAGCAGAGCCATCGTTTCATCCTTTACGTCACAGCTGGGATTAATATTCATTGTAGTGCAACTTTGTTTTTCTTTATATGAACTTTGGACCTTTTAACATGTAACCAGTTGATTTATTCTTTATTTTATGTAATGTAAAAATATATCATCGTTATTATTATTAATAATGAAGTACAGCGCTTTAAGTTTGGCTGCTAGAGACGTCCTCTGTCTCCTGCATAGACGTGCATCTAGAAGCCCATAGTATAAATGCTACAAAGTTAAGAAGATCTCAAACACATTTCTTGATGAAAAAACTGTTACAAACAAACTCTAAAGTTCAGTACATAGATTTCTAATTAGTAGTATTTAATGTAATATTTTACAGTTACGAGTTAATCTAACCTGTTTGGATATGTACGCTGCTTTGGCGAGAATATCCAAGCTCCACAAAAATGCTCTCTACAAAAAACAAAACCAAAAGTATAAAACAATACCACAGTGGAGTCCATGTTTAATTACTAATTACTGACTGTTTCTTGTATTTAAGATGACTTTTCAAGATAAATCCCAGCAGAGCATCAAAAGGGGAGAAGACCACTTGCACCAGTTAGCTGGTGCTCAAGAAGAAGAGAACAGGCGAGAGTGGTGAACGTGGCAGCTGTGGTGCTTGGTGGGGAATGATGCACAGGTCCAGCTAGAGGACATCAGGGCCTATGCCACTCTCACTGGCTGAAACACACACATGAGGAATCCACCCGACATCATTACCTGACTCTGGCAGCGTTCGTCCTCGCACAAAGGAGCGTAATCCAACTGATCCTTTTGAATCACTCGTAAAGTTGCTAACAGCAAAAAAGCACAACTGGAGAAACAGCTGAGCTACATCTGCTGTCAGCTGCAGATGGACTGAAACTGTTTATTCCTGAGGTGTCTGCAGTAACGCAGGTCTTTAGGGTTGGAAGCCTAGTGTACCCGTAGTTAAGGTAGTACCTTTGAAAAATATTGTTCATTTTTGTGACTTCTTAAACACCGTTATCAATTAAACACAATTTCAGGTTTTGTATTAAAAAATGTGCAACTGCCTTGTGTCCTGTTTGTTAACAGGATGAAATGTTGACAGGAGGAATTAACTGTGCGTTATCTGTTGGAGTTGTAAAGCTAAATGTCATTCTGTAGTTTGGCCTCTGACACTGTGGTTAATTGACACAAATATTTGTAAAATATCTTTTATTTAAAATAAAATATCACCCAAAACAAACCACACAAACGTCCATCTAAATTTAAAGGTAGAAAGTTCCCAGAATATTCATTTATTGTGCAGGAAAATGAAGCTAATGTAGTGAATATCTCACACACATTCACACAGCTGGCTGGAGGGTCTGAAGTGGAGGAGCTTATTTTATCACAGCTAGAAAAGAGAATAAAGCCACTCTATGTAATGTAATACAACAGCTGTCCTCTTCTCATTCTCCATTCGCAAACACAACACAGCTTTTGGTGCCATGATGAAGTGTCTACGATAGTGCTAGTCTCTACTAAAGAGCTCTTACTATTGATGTTTTCTGTGGCACGAAGAAACATGCAGCCAAATGTGAAGTCATTCATTCATTTAAATGAAGCTCATTTTTAACAAAAAAATGTTTTTGATGTAGAAAAGTGGAGAAATTATTTCATTTTTTTTGGAAATCCTGCTTTGATTCGGGAGGATTTGGTCCCGACTCCCAGTTGTTGCTGCTGTGCTCGTCTTTTATTCCAACCGTCCTCTTGTAGGGAACGTTTCCACTTCAAAGCAACAAGGACGTTTACATTAGGAGGTGGGATGTTGTAGTTTTGACTTTTGCTGCCATGATGCTAGGTTTCCCTTGAGTGTGAAGGTGTAGGCCGGAGGGAAAAAACAGTGGGAAAAAACTCCATGCTGCAGTGAAGCACCTTTTCCCCCCAATTAACAGGAAAAGTGAGTTTTCCATGAACATCTGTGAGAGAGGTTCTGTTAGCGGTGAACCACAAACGAGTACATACCTCGAAGGACTCGGAGTGTTTCCTCGAACTTTTCGAACTATACTGGTGAGTTAGCTTAGCTCAATTAGCACTATCATTGCATTTCAATGCGTAGAGAAAATAAATAACCAGTCAGAATAGTGGTAATGTTATTTCATTTTGCTAGAAATTTTTTTTTTTACAGTATTGTGATGATGTGATGGTTTCTCACTTTTCTCCTTCCTGGCCTGCTAATTCAGCTGCAGCCAGCAAGCAGTTAAGCTCAGTTCACATACAGTAGCTGTTGCTGTAACTGCAACTGTAAGTGATGCAGAGTAATGCCGTTCAATGTATTTACCTTGTGTGTTACAAAATGCTGTGTAGTTTTCATGTTTGAAGCTTTTATGTGTTTGAAGCTAGACATGTTAGTTCAATTCATTACTTTCTTTTTCTTTTTCATACACTTATTTGGTTGTTTATATACATTTTTGTGTTATAATTGAGTTATTGAATTTACTATTTTACCACTTTAATGAAAATGCAAACGGAAATGAAGAAGACGTTTACATAAAGCTAATTTTCTGTTTTATAAATCTGTGGTCCTGTGTGTTGTGTGGGTTGAGGTCTTATTAACTCTTACTGCCGGTCTCCTTCCCAAACCTAGTAGATCAGTGAGCGTTAATCTAAACAAACTGACACAAGTCCTAGATTCAGAAATTGTAGATGTTACGCTTGGGATCAGCAGTATAGACCTTTACATACGACAGAGGGACACACGCTCAGGTTACATTAACACATATGAGAAAATTCAATGTTTCAGAGTTTGTCACATCTCAAGGTGACATTTATTCACACGACCACTGGAAGTAAGTAAACTTTAAAGCGTAACTAAAAGCAGCTCAGACAAATGACACAAGTCTCATTTATGTGAGCACAGCTGCAGAAAAGTTGTTTAGCAGACGTGACGATGACTCCAGGAGCTTGAAGTCGCTTTTTGGGCACTGATTTCATTTTCCGTCTGTGTTTGGTTTTTTAGTACTTCAGATTGGACTGAGATGTTTGAGCCAAATCCCTCCTGTCACAGACGGCTCTCTGGTCCATGTGATATCTTTGCATATAGTGGAAAACAAAAGCACAGCATGAATATGATAAAGGAACCTTTGAGAAATCTGGGATATTGCTGCCTCTATATTGCATTTTTTCCAGCATTTTCCCTTGCAGTCTGTCCAGCAGCCCCCATCTTTTCTCCAACCTCTCTCCTTCTCTCCTCTCCCCATCCATCTCCTCCTTCACTTCCAGCATCAGTGCCTGTTCTTATGTAATCAAGTGAACTGCATGTGTTGGCTTAGCTCCTTTACCTCCCCAGTGGCCAGCTTCTTTGAAGTGCACAGACACAAATGCATGAATGTGCAAATACAGACGTTCCCAAACAAACAGACATGAAGAGCTGCAGCACAAAGTAATCGATGCACTGAATTCACACATGTGCATTCCCTGCAGGGCGGCCAGCTGTCCGGTGCCATTGCACCCGGCACTTCTCGCCTGTGCCGTCAGGTCACGTCACCACCGGCCATCGGTAAGAGATGTAAAACACAGCATCCTCCGTGAATTAATTATGGCCAAAAATAGCAGAAGGCCGTGTTGTTGCAGACTGTCTGTCTGGCTGTGTGTGTATGTGTGAGTAGGAGAGAGAGGTTTTGAGGTAAGGAGCATGATTATTAAGGTTTGCCTTCAAGGTTTTACTGTTTTAATGAGTGCGCAGTATGCAAATATCCTCATGATTACAACAGCACAGTGTGTAGTTGCTTATTCTTTGTGTGTGTTTCTGTGTTTACTTGCCTCACTTATGTGGTAGGGACATAAATCTGCTTACACAGTCACATTGTGAGGACCTGCCTGCCCTTTGGGGAAATGCTAGTCGTCATAATCTGAATCATAACATTTCACAGAGAACAGCTGGTTTAAATTACTGCAAGTCTCCATTTAATATAAGTCAAGGTAATGTTCTTAAGGTGAATGCAAACGTATTACTGTGTGTGTGTGTGTGGAGAGGGACGCAAAGAGGGGACAGCACAACAAAAAGTGACAGCTGAATTAACAGAGGAACAACGACACTGTCACGTCTTAGGGTTGGTTCACATAAAGCGTCACATAAAAGTTTCAGTGACACTGCTGTGGTCTCCACTCAGACAGTGAGCAGGAACACAGATGTTCACAATGACAACAGCTGTACAAAATGATGAATTGCTTTTTAAAAAAAGATTCAACATGTTCCATATTTATTCATTTAAAAACACTGGCACCCACCTACAAGCAGGACAAAGCCAGGAGGTAGAGCAGGGCTTCTGCCTATCAGAAGGTCATTGGTCCAATCAAGGCTGAATCCTTAAGTGTTATTAGGCAAGATTCGGAACCCCCAGTTGCTCACTGATGCTGTTACTTTCTCCTAACAAATGTCCTGTGTTCAAATCCTGGATGAGCCCCCATTTGTTACGTTCTGCTAAAAAGGTCCAAAGAATGAGGGAAAGTAACAAAAGGTGTCGAGGATGAAAAAAGAAAACAGGGAGGAAAAATAGTAAAATAAAAAAGCTTTTAAGTAAAATCAAAGAAACGGACAAGCTGCTATCATCTTTAAAAGAAAAAAAAAACAACCAAACTTAGGTGTGGGTGAAGAAACTGAAAATTGGGTGAGTCACCAAAACAAACTTCTCTCCACAGAGAAGGACAAAACAGTCCTGTACTCACAGGCTCACTAGCTGCAACCCAACAACGCTCTCTGGTAGCAGAGCTCACCTTTCTCTGGCCTTAAGTATTCTTAATTACTGATGGGAATCAGCTGTACAATAAAGGCGGCACCTAAGGCAGGAGAGATGGCAGGACAAACCCACATAAGGTCAATTTCATGAGGAGGCCCTATTAGGGCGTAACAGATGCCTTCACCTCAGCATGAACGTGTGTGAATATTATATAGATAGTACCTAGGTGTAGGAAAAAGTCCATGTGTAAATGAGGCATGTGGTACAGAGTGCTCATATAGAGCAGATATAAGAACCAGACCATTAATATGCATCATAAGCAGAGGTGCCTTCATCACCTCTGCCACCACCTCCAGCTCTTCTGAACATGTTTCTGTCACAAATATTTTTGTGTTTTAAAATGAGAGTCATCTCAATATCCACTGCTGATGAAGTGCATGTGCAGGAGCCATCTAATCAATGTAATCAGTGTCAAGCATGAACCCCCCTCCCCCTGCAGTGTGGGTAGTTAAGGGTCTAAATGTGAAGATGCCAGATGGAGATACTTGGCTCTTTTTGAGTTTACACATGTTTACTTTATTAGATTTTCTTTACCGCGATAGCAGCAAATACATGAATACATGAGCAGCAGACCCGAGATCTCATTTAACAGAGGAACATGGACTAATCACCTTTTTGCTAATTGGGGCAAATGAAGATGCTAAATAAAGTTGAAAGACTGAGCTGTTTAAAGTGTCTAATGATGAACCTGTCTAATAACAAGAAAAGAAATCTCTTGTTATTTTATGATCAGTTCTATTAACTTTTTTCTTGCATGTGTGAATGATGTGAATGTTTTAACCTGTTGTAAAACTTGCCTTTGGATCATCCTCGGGTGGTTTTACTGGCCTCAGAAAAATCTGCTGGTCTGAGATTCATTTTGGCTTTTTTCTATTTTCAGGTGGATTAATGTTCACTGCCTTTGGTTTTATTTATCACAGGCCCAATTTTCTCCCTGCAGTTTCTGCCTCCTGTCTTCTCAGTTTGCTTCATTTGCATCTAAAAAACATTTGCTTCCTTTTGATAAGTAAATATTACCAAACATGGTACTGAATCTTGGCCTTTTTATGTAATAATGTTAATGATGAGAGTAATATGGCACAAATCCAGCACTGATTGGCTGGCTGATACTGGAAAGACCATAAAGTTCTCCTGGTTCGTGATTTTACCTCAAATCGCCTGGAATTGGTTCTTGAACCATCACATTGGCTTCATTTTGAGCTTGCATTTCATTTCATTTTGGTGGATTTGGAAAATGAACTTTATTGCTGCTATTATTCTTCATCAACACTATGAAAGAAAATGGCTTTTTTGAATTATACAGACAGGCACAGCACAAATGCAATGGCTCTTTTTGTGAATAACATAATTATTAGTTTTTTTTTATAAAGCAGCACTTTGTGAGAACATATACATGAAGCCTTGTAAACTGTTACTAAGTGACTTTAACCACTTTAACTACCGCAGACTGGTCTGTGTCTGCTGTTTTAAAGTGCTTTCTGCTAAAAAACAAACAAACAACAAATACAGGTCTTCATATTTTAAATAATAAATAAATAATTAATAACTATCATTTAAATGTTCCCTTTTTTTACTGATTAACCAGTCACAAGTGTTGTGTCACATCCAGCACAGTTAATTATGGACAAAGCCTGAAGTCAACAATACTAATACTACTAATAATAGCATGATATTTGTAAGAACATCAGTATTGATGGCACCACAGTGGCTCCAGGAGTAATGTTCAGAGATAATATCAAAGTCTTATTACTTTGGCACAATAAAAACTGTGTGTGGATAAAAATAGTGAGCTGTATCATCACTCTGTGTATTGTTCATTTATATTATTTGTCCAACGAGTTATCCAAGGATATATACTGTGGGGTTTTTTTAATGTACTGAAGGAAGGAAATATTTTGTTCTTTCTTTGGTACACAGAGGAAAAAGTTTAGAGGGACACTGAGACCTCTGTGTCCTGTAAATAATATATGCAGCCTCTGTTGTTTGCTCCTAATCGACGGCCTGAAGACAACGTTCATTAATTCTCCATGTCCCCAGCATCCTAGTTGTTATACATCTCACATATTTTGGAAAAGTGTATGTGGTCAGAGGTAGCATTAGGAGTTTAGCTAACAGCATTTTATTTGATGAAATGCAGTAGAGGGTAGAGAACATATAGGTCAAAAGGCAGAACCCCCCCACCATGATCACATGTTTTTATTGTAAGTTATGCTTTAATTTCATGAAGGTCAAAACCTCCATGAGTGTCCTGGTTTTTGACTTCACATACTGAAGAGCGCTCTTTATGTTATTGCCACATCTCCAAAAAAACCTCATAAAACCCCCCGAAAAACAGAAATCAAAGTTTTCCTTGAAGAAGTCCCTTATCCTGCAGGCATTGTGTTCCTTAAAGTTGTCCTGTTGATAACCCTAGTCCTTACTGCACAGACGGGGGCCGTCAGTCATGAGGGATGCTCTCTGCAACATCACGACATAGCCAGCCGCCATTTGACGCCCCTGCACCTCCTGAAGCTCCATAGCTCCACTGAGGGAGAAAGC
>VUQR01035857.1:26282-61374 GCA_015108515.1 Hemichromis elongatus
ATCACGACATAGCCAGCGGCCGCTTGACACCTCTGCACCTCCTGAAGCTTCATTGTTCCACTGAAGGAAAACGCCCCAGTCGTCATGCGCCCCCTCCAGTGTGGTGCATAGAAAACATCTCAGGTGGGATCTGCCAGTCATGTCAGTAACATTGGAAACCATCATCAACATCAAGGTTAAATGTTTTTTTTAACCATCCACCAAGTCCAAACAGTCAATTCTGTGGCGTTCAAGGAGACGAGGTCTTTGAAGACGTTTTTTTTGTTTTAACCCTGACCAGTGGGTGGCAGGTTACGGAGTGACACTTCAGTGTCCAATGTGGTTTATGTGCAAGTATACCATCAACACTGACACAAATACAGGGAAACGGCCTTTGAATAGCTGTTCACTGCAGTGACTATTATGCTTGAAAGGGTTAATGTATTAATAAAGTAATCCTAGTATATGTAAATGCAAGTTTTATTTTAGTCTAAATATTAATTCTAATAGAGATTCTTAAATTTAATAAATTAAATAGAACATGAGTAGAGAAAAATATAAATAAATAAATTGTAGAGGGAAACTTTGCCTCTAAACAGAAGATGTGTACAGTCAGAGCTTAAAATGGGATTTAGCAGGAGGACAAACTGTAAAATTGGTTAAAATGAAAAAAACAAACAAACATAAGGTCACATGTACAGATTTAAAAATTTGAAGACTTGTATGTAAGCTTTAAATGAGCAGTCCTTCCCTTTAAATCTAAGCTCTCTCCTTCCTTACCTGTCCTGTCTTTCTGATCTTTCTCCATCTCTGAGTGAAATTTGCTTTCTTTTCTCTTTCTGTGAAATACTGCAAGCTGGACCTTTAGCTGCAACACACCGTGAGACAACTTGCACATTAACAGTTTGTGTGTTCGTTGATGTTTGTTGAGCTAATACAAATGTAACATTTAAAATTAGCTGACACAACATGTTACACTTTTATGCTTGCTCTTCTTCTTTTGTATGGCTAGCTAGATGTTGAAGTACCGCGACTGCAACTTAAAGACCCCTGCAGCCATTCTGGTGCTGTGCTAGAAACCCCAAAACAAAACAAGACAACACTGGTCCACTGTGACTACTGACTATGGCACACAGTTTTGAAATACCAAGTATACCAAGTATTTCTCCATCTTCTAATGTTCCTTATCCTGATGTTGCTGTCATCCGGTATTGCTTTTAAGGTATTAGGCTACATCCATCACTAGGCCTGTTCTTCTCCGCTTATCCACCACTATGTTCGTTTGGTAAGCCCTCACTGGTCTTTCTTTTTGTATCTGGACTATGCTAAATAACATAAAAGCCCTAAAGCCTATATGCAGGAGGGACTGACTTTGATAAACATCATTTATTGTGCAGAGTGGATTCATTTACATTCTTACCTACATTAAATTTGCATCAGTCTCTCTTGGTTTTCATTTCCTTCCACAGCAGTGACATAAAACAAAAGAGAAACAGAGCACGAACCACTTTCAAATTCATCTAAACCCTGATGTACATAACTCACGTTCCTTTCACTTTCTAAACAGTTTCCCATTCAGGAGGTCAGAACTCAGTGTGACAATTTCAGAAGTATTTTCATTTTTATAGATATTTCTCTTAATTTTGCTCTTTAAAGTAAAGTATAACAGCTTGGAGTCATAAAAGGAGAAGTATACAGTAACGAAGTCCAGAAAACTCAATTAAAAAGGAAAGTCAAAAATTTTCCAAAACCAAAAGTGGGAATCTGCCTTAGACCTACGAGGTCTGTGGGCAGGATGAATGAAATTATGTCAATTGTCTTCTGACTAACCTCATTTAAAATTTAATTACACCCTCACAGTCAATCACAGTGACACCGGAGCAGAGTTTAGATGACAGCTGCAGTCTGCTGCATGCTACTCGACTGTCAGAGGTCTAATTAAGATCTCTGTACCTCTCACATTCAGTGACCTTGTCCCTGCAGTTTTGTCAGTGACTGACACAAAATAAAGATGATAGTAAAATATATTCAGGTTCGCTGCCAGGGATGAATAAGGATATACTGTATATACATATGAGCAAGGACATTCATTGCAGTTCAGTTCTGTGCATGTGAGAGAAAATGCAAAGTACCTCGGTGTTGGCCTTAGTCACAGAGAGCTGTCCTTGGTGCTGAACAGAACAATCGCTTACTCGCAGAAAGTCTGAGGCTTAGTCTCACTGATGAGTGTGTGACCTCTTATACCTTTAAAGAGTGCAGAGAAGTGGGGTGAGCCATCTGTTGCAGTGCCGCAGTTCACCCCAAGCAGCTTTTCTTCTTTATTTTCTGTTTGTATTTTTCTTGCAGCCTCTGGCACTCTGCTCGGCACCTTTGTCGCTAAACGTTGTCAAGTGGAGAGCCTGAAAAAAGTAATGTGCCTCTGTAGGTCATGGCGGCTCACAGAGCTTTAGAGCAGTGTGTAATGCTGGGTAGGTTCCAGTGGTAGAAGACACACTCAAAGTAAGTGTGGCGGTCCACATGTAATTCATCACCCAAACCACTTCATTGACTGCAACATACAAAGTTTTTTTTTTGACACATACAGTGGTGTGAAAACATGTTTGCCCTTCCTGATTTCCTGTTTACCATTTTTGTTTGCCAAACCTAAATGTTTCAGATCAAAGATAAAACAAGTAAACACAAAGTGCAGTTTCTGAACGAAGGTGTTTATTATTAAGTGAAAAAAATTCAAGCTTACATGGCCCTGTGTGAAAAAGGGATTGGTCCCTTAACAGTGCAATCAACAGTTTATTATAGCTAGCAATCTTTTTTTTTCTTTTACAGCACCATGTAGGTACACCTCTCTGTTACTGGTGAATTATGAGACCGTGCTTAATGATCCGGGGCCTAGAAGATTTCTGTTTGTCTGAGCAGCTTAGTCCCAGCTTAGTCCCAGCTTAGTCCCTCACTCTTTTATGCACACACAAACTTAAGAAGTGCTGTTGCAGAACACCAAGTTAGCTGTTTTAAGCATTTTAGGACATTTAGAAGGAGTGACACACACATTGCCCAAGTTGAGTTTAATGGTGGCCAAACCCACTGCTCTAAAGAGATCCTCAAGGTTTAGGTTCGTGGTCGCCCCCACTGTCTATGAATGCATGCAAACCAAGCTTGCTAGAATTAACTGATAACTTAGCACTCCAGTCTTTTAACTAAGGTCACTTCTTGTGCTAAAAAACAAAAAAACAATTGGCTAAAACCAAAGCCTCAGAAAGCAATAGATAATGTCTAAAATGAACATCACAAACCAAACTACATCACAAGGGCTGACATATCCAGGTATTACAAACCTGAAAAGCAATTAAGATGAAGGTTAATAATCAGCACCGTGATGTTCTAATTAGAGTAAGTTCAATACGGTACGTTAAAGACAAAGAACACGTTGGCTCTTCCTAGAATCAACCTGGTGACCTTGTGCTGTTGGGATGCCCTCTCACATTAATTATAATTATAGAGGAGGCATCAAGCTGCCAACGTGAGTCATCGGCACTTAAAAGCTAAAATAAGTCCTGCAGTGAAATGAGCTGCCATTTTTTTTTTTGTTTCCAATAATTTCTTAGTTGCTTAGCAATCAGCATGTACAAAAGATGGGAACACGGTGCTGTGCAGCACAGAAAGTGACCTGTTTTCAAAACCTCCTTTCTCCTCTAGTGGCACAGCTGAAATGTCACTACTTGACAGAAACCCTTTGCTGAAGGTTTATTCAGCCAGCAGACTGAAGCTTCTCTGAAAATGAGCATGCAGCAATAATATCTTTTGTGAAGAAGCTCTCCAGTGGTGAAGTCTTTTGTTCCCCACGGCACTTCCATATGTTTGCCACTGTTTGACGTCTGCATTGCTGTTGGGTTTTGTAATGGAGCAGCAAGGCTAATGGCTACCCAATAGCTGTGTGTGTGTGTGTGTGCATGCATCCCGGTCAGCAACATTTATTGTTCAGAAAATCCTTTCAAAATGATCTAATCAATTCATGAAATGTATCGTTTTATTCTAAAAGTCTATTTGCTTCAATCCAGTTCTTAAAGATTTTGCCATCTCAGCCTCATAAATTGTAAGACAGTGCAGCCCAGGATGCAAATGAACACACTGCAGAAACTATTACAACATCTTATCGGCAGTATGTGCATTTGTCTCCATGTCCTTTTGCTTCAATCGCCATTTATGTACACGCCAGACACACACACACACAAATCCAAAATTTCAATCCAAGCTCCTGCACCTCAGTAAATGGGCCACATTTGCATCTTTATAATATTCCCTTTCAGCTGCCTCAGCACGGGGAGCTGTACGGCTGGGTTTGATGTATTTGTGTTCTGCTTACCACTCGCTGTTGGATTAATTCTTAAACAGCTTCTGGAAACATTCTCTCAACTCTCATTCATCCCCACCGGCCATTCTTTCATATCTTCTTTGCCCTGTCTCTCTCTTACTCTGCTTTCCACACTTTGTTTTCTTTCTTCTTCGTCTTTCTTCACAGCGTCTGCGTGTCACTCTTTCCATCTCCACGTTTCACTTCTGCTGAGTTACAATGTGCCACCAACTGTTGTTTAGCTGAAGCGCTTATCCGAAATGACTTAGCTTCATAATCAGCGTGCAGTCCCAGGTGTGCGCATCATTTTCTTTGATCTGCGCCACGGTTAGAAAAGTTTAATTTGATGCATTTCTGGATTTGGTTTCTATCACACAAAGGGGGGCTGTTATCAGCATATTTTCTTCTAAACTGTGATTAAAGACTTTGTCTTTGAAATGCATTTCCTGCACACATTTCTGTTCTGTTAAGAAGAATCAAGGACTTAGCTTTAATCCAGATTTCACTTGGTTATGCTGAGCTTCACATGCATGAGTAACAGCTGTAATCCTTTACTCTAATATATATGGGGTTTCTACTTGGTTTGGGATTAGTTATTATAAGAGTCACAACACAGTTCTCACACAAATGACAGTTTTACAGTCATGTTGTACAACAAGGGAGAAAATCAAATGTTCTGGGAATGGTTTCCCTCTGCTCTCTCTGTTTGCTTGAAGGCTGCACTGGCTGATTACGTTCCCACCTACATTTCTCCCCTGCCTCCTCTCTCACCTGCATCCACTTCACTCATTAGTCCCACCTTCATTACATCTACCACTCAGATTGTTTCTGAGCTTCATCCACACCAGCTTTATTTATATATATATATATATATATATAAAACGAGTATAAAAAACGAGAGAGAGTCCCAAGGATTGGAAAACCATTCTAAGTGAGTGATCTGGGGAAGAAGCACTCCAGGAGGAGACTGCTGACTGATCCAGACTCAGGGAGCCATCTGTCTCAGCTGATTGGACAATGAGGATAGAGTAAAGCAAAAAGAAAGGAGCACAACATGACTAGAAACAACAAAGAGGACAAAACACAAACTATGAGAGAGCACAAGAACGGACTCATTTTTATACAGCAGAGTACTCGAAGCACCACATTCACCCATTTGGGGTTGGTATCTTGCCCAGGGATACTTGACACGCAGACTGGAGGAGCTAGGGATCAAACCACCAACCTTTGGACTAGTAGGTGACCTGCCCCACCTCCTGAGCTACAGCCGTCTGAAAAGGTTGGTGTCATGCAGTAGTGTCTTCAAAACACATTGTTGGTGGAAACAGGGGAGGTGCAGTGCTCAGTGGGATTCCCTCAGCAGCTTCAGCTGATAGTTGAAGTAAGCAATGAGTCATGTTCACTTAATCCAGTCCTAATATAAGCCTTATTAAAACAAGTAAGCCTGCAGTTTGAGAGTAGTGCTCTGTTTGGATAATATAGAATTATCATCATTCAGGACTTTGTACGTGAAGCAGAAGGTTCCACAAAGATCATCCCATCTTTGTCCCATCACCTCCAACTGGTCTTTACCTAAAAATACAAAACAGCTTGAGGTGAAGGCTGTCGTGATTTGGCACTATACAAATTAAACTGAATTGAATTACAAATTGAATTTTAAATCCAAGCCTGGATTTATAAGGGGGTAATACGGTTAAAATACATAACTGAAATTATCACTGTGGACATTATTGAGCACTATGAGGGAAAATTCGTGATTCAGAGCAATAGTATGTATGTAAAATTGACTGGACTCCAACCATTTAAGACTATCTCCAGGCAGGATGTAGCAGAAAGCCAATAAAAAGAAGCCATTATGAGAAAAGTATGATCACTCCTTCTAGTCCCTGTCACCGCACTCACAGTGGCATTTTGCAGGCTTTTCAGTGAGCTATTAAAACAGCCTGATTATAATGAATTACAATAGTCCAGGCTACAAGTAACAAAAGTATGAACTAGTTTATCAGCATCCCTCCGAGGCAGGATGTTCCAAGTGAATAATACATTATTAAGTTGACATGAAAAATAAGAGAATACAGAAATGAATAACAAACCAAGTCACTTAAAGCTGCGTGACAGTTATATGTAAGCTGTAACTGTGGACAGACCTCCTGGTTCTATATGAGGTGCATGAGAAGTGATGAAGAGTCTGAGGTTGAGTCCTGTCATCCTACAGAAAGAACAAACTTGTATTTGGGAGCTTACCCTTTTACTCAGATCTCAGGACTACAGGTGAATGCTGGAATCCAGATGGTGCGGGAAACATAAGCCTTTGTCTGTTGACTCACCAAAACGGCCTGGCACAGCACATTACACTTCACCTTTCCATCATTAAGTAAAGCAACATTATCCCACACCAGGGATGAGGTGGGAGTCAGACTGCCTTCTCAAGCGTTCAGTGCCACAGGCCTGTCAGTAGCTAAATAAGTCATTGGTTGTAATAGAAACACAAACACATTTCTTCTTAGATCCTTTATTTACCCTTGCAGGTTAAAGTCTCACTGAAATTGAAAGTCTCTTTTTTTTCAATAGAGACCTGGTCTCGAGGGGAACAGAAATGACAACAAATAAAACCAGAGTAAAGAAAAAAAATACAACTCATAATCCTTTAAAATGAACTCCCCACATAACCAGTTCTAACAGGAAACTGGGTAGTCGCTTGAAAATATTTCTTCTTAATTCTATTAATTTTTTCCTAAAAACCAATCAATGGGAAAGTGTGCAGACATACAGAGATGGCCACTTAGCTACAGCAGCAGGGAAGAAGGATGTCCATGATGCCTTTATGCCTTTATTATAAAGATAAAAGCACAATGTAGCGAACCTCTTTTGTTACTAACTGGATGTGCAAATAAAAAACAGATTGTTATGATCAAAAAATGTAAAAAGTTGCAGAAAGTATTTCCTCACAGAGAGAAGCAAAATGTATTTTTAAAAAAATGAAGTTTCAACTTGGACACGTTTTTCAATGCGAGTTTTAAAGGACCAATGATCTATAATGAAACCAAAACACCTAGAAGTTGTCACTATTTCAATCTTGGGCAGTTCAGATGACGGCTCCTCACCTTCTGAGGAGAACATGAACTTAGAGTTGTCTGCAGTTTGCACCAGTTCAAGTTGTGTTAGATGAGATTGAACAACATCAAAGGAACATGTAAGCTGAGGCTTTGCACTAGTGAAGGAGATTAATGACAGCTGTTTGTGTCATCTGCATAAAAGTAAAATGCAGCCCTTAAAAAATCATCACAAAGGTTATTTATATTTCATCGCTTGGCCTCCGATGCCAGCTTGTTTTCAGTAGACCCCAGATGCGGGGTTTGTAAAGATGCCCCTGAGACAGTCAGCAGGGTGCAAGATGCTAGGAAAGGCAGGGCATCCATGGAACGCCATGAATAACAATAAACAAGTTCTTGGCATAGCACTCAGAAACATCTGGGCAGAGTATGGCCTGGAGGTCAAAATGGGAAACACCCAAAGGTGGTGGAGAGAGGCCAAGCTGACATCCTGTGGGACTTCCAGATACAAACTGACAAAATGGTGAGAGAGAGAGAGAGAGAGAGAGAGACGGAGAGAGAGAGAGAGAGAGAGAGAGAGAGCAAAACATTGGAAATAAAGACTCACTTTCAAAAAGACCTCGGGGCCATTTCATGATTGCACGAGTGTTTTATTGCATGACTGAAAACTTAATGACCTAAATGTATCTTGTTCGTATTGTTTTTACTGGATCGGGCTCTCACCGAACATGGATGAAATGGATGGATGAAGTATGTCATGTTAAATTTCGTCCACGTAAAGCGCTGTTATATTAGCTAAGCTGCTGGAAATGGCTGTGCACGCGGGCCTATCAGTGTGTTTAGGGAGAAGAAGTCGGACAGAGTCTTCCTGCTGCATGCATGGCTTATCAGAACTCGCCTGCACGGTTCATTAACAGCAGTGAGTTAACACACGTGACAGTGGTGACAGTGTCCATTACATTTCCCGCAGCACACTCACTACTGTTTTATGCTGACAAACTCATTTATTCATCCTCATTCTTTTGCAAAAGAAAGTTTTCTTTCTTTATGACTTCATGACGCACACAGTAACAACTGAGGTAAACTGTTTTGCTGCATAGTTTGCTGCTGCTTTCACCTACAGGCAACGGCAAAGCTTTCCATATGCGCGCTGCACTTTACTGCTGCTGCACTTTCAGCAACAATTAAGTGTCTGGGGGAAGCAGGGGAAACAAGTGAATTTCACTTGTAACAAGTGTGTATAACTTGCAACTTTTTTCTCCATAGCAGTGACATTTATGGAGCAGCGACTCCAAACAGCAGCCCTTTGGTTTCAGCACCACGGTCAGTGACGCTGATACGAGCCACCATGTGAGACTGTCTGCATGTGCATGGGAGCGCTTTTAAAGGAAAACATGTGCTGGCTGTCAGGATGAAAGCGTCAGGATGGGTAAAGATCAGAGATGGTTATTCTGCTTGGTGTTAAACCTTCATGTTAAACCTCCTTACATGTGCTCACAGCTGTCTTTGATTATTCTCTAAATATACATACATATGCTCCCACACATACCAGCCTCAACAGAAGGGCCTAGCTGTCACAAAAATTCTCATATACTCAGAGCGCAGCACTTGCCTCCAAGCTCTGCTACAAGCACGCCTTGACACTCATGTAAAATGTATAGAAATCCATCCTTCAGTGTGTTTGCATATTTGCGATCTCCACTTCTTCTCTTGCTGGTTGCATTCTCAGCCAGGGCTCTTCAGTTTTTCCTGCATATCAATACCAGTGGAGCGTCAGTAGCCTTGCTGTCTCAATGGAAGACAGCCTAATGAATATTTATTGGTTCACTGGGTCAAGGAGTAATATCTACATTTTCAACATGGCCCAACATGCACCTCTACCACTCATGTATGTGGCGGGGCATTCATCATCAGGGCGGAATCGTTTACAGCACAGCCTTGCACCACCTGCTTCACAGCCCCCCAGCAGATCTGTTTGTGTCTTCATTAGCACTTGTCTGGACTATGCTAAAGCCGGATGACAGAAGACCTTGACCTTGGCTCGCTACAAACTGGTTCCATGTTGGCGTTGTAGAATAATACTTTGTTTCTCTCTTGCAAACCAGCTGCTTTAAGAAGTTCTTGTGATTGAAACCCTGGATTGCATGATTACATGAGAAATTGGAAATGGGGTTTTCTGCAACAGAAACATCAGCTAGATTGTTATTCGAAAAACCCCAAGACCCTTTTAGGTACTTCCAAGGGCCTGAGAGTAGACAATGCAGGTGTTTTTCATTTCTGCCATCTGAAGAAAAGAAATGGAAGTCAGTGGCAAAAGCAGATACTAATCTTTCTCTCTCTCTCTAAGGATCAAAAGATTAAAGTAAAGTTAGCTTTGTACAACCATTCCCACACTAGCCAGCGACATTTGACTGCACATCTATGCATCACAGAGAATAGCACTCTGTTACCCAGCCTGTCGCCCGATGACTCCAAATCTGAACTGGATGAGCAAAAGAAGATGGATGGATGCTTTAACCATGGATAACGGTTCTCATCTACTACTGAATTTGAGACCTACATGTTAGCTACAACTGTTATATAGATAGTCCAAATAAACTAAACACTGGTAAGTTAGCAGCTAATCTAACATTAGCTAAAGTTATGAGTAAACAATGTGAATAAAACTTGAGTACAGTACCAGTCTGGAATGACTTTCCTGTGACCAGAGACCACAGAAAGTTGGTGACATTTGGGGACCTCAAGTAAAACAGGTGAAAACAAACCTTCCGTCAGCTTTGAGGAAAGCGATTGAAGGGAGTACCAATAAGAATCCAGGATACAGTGGATTGACAATATGCCCTGATAGTAAAAACATTAAAGCGTTATCTAACTAACTGGAGCATTTAATCTCACAAATGACATACCATGAGTTTCAAAACAAAGTGCGATGAGAGAACTGCTTACAGTCTGGATGCAACTTCAGTCTTCTGTTATAATTTTACTGAGAGACCCCCAGCTCACAAGTTACATAAGCTGTTTTCACTCATTGAATCCAGAAAATGTTGGGAGAGTCAGGTTGGGACACTGTCAGCTGTAGTCCTTTAACACATAAGGCAGTGGGCAGGAGTTAGTTCTACTGCTGGTAATACTTTATTTGGTACAGGTGAGGATGCTGACCAGCTGAAGCTGTGTCAGTGTGGACATCTGCTAGATACTAGATACTTAAAGTTTTACATGCATCCATGAGATACTACCTAGAAAAGTTCACGTCTGCATGTGTAAAACTACTATAGTGTGCATTTAAGTCAGTGAGAACGTTTTTTGAATTCATGCCAAGCACCAGATAATCACTCTTAACAGGGCTTGCCTTCTATGATGCCTCTGATTTATTTGTGGCCAGAGTGTATTATGCCCAGTGGACGGAACTAATTGATCACCTACAAAAGTCTGGCCAGTCAATTGATCGCCAAACAAATGTGATGTGCTCTGTCGCTGGTTCATGCCCTTCGGGCTTTTGATACGGGGAAATTTGCTGATCCTCCTTGTCCGGCTTTACTAATAAAGATGTCAGCAGCTGCCAGTGTGCACTTTCATGGCAATGCTCCAAGCTGACTCCAATCAATAGTGTCTGTCCATAGGTGTAACAAGGCTGGGAGACACAGTGTACTGTAAAAGGACCACACTGCGATCTAGACACCACCGTGGGTACACAGCCTGATTCCATCAGGGACACATGGGAGGCATGCGATGGGGCAAGAGTAAAGAGGAGGACTCAAAATTTCTAAGATATAATCGAAAAATGCAAATCACAAAGAACCAGATACAGGATATAGCTGTATTTAGTTTCAGCTATCACAATGGTATTGTTGAAATCCCTGTCATAATCCTTCTCCCTGTATCTACGTATATCTTTATCACTTCAGAAGAACTACAGCTCTGCCTGTGTCATGCATATTTCAACAAAAAAAACATGCAAAGCTGTGCAACCCAGAATCCATAGCTCATGTAGTGTTGACATCTTTACTTATCAGACAGCAGTGATAGACACACAGTGCTTGCTGTGCTGGAAATTTACTTTTAACACAACTGATAGAGTGAATCTTGTGCTATCCCTTGGAAACAGACATCCAGTGGAAGAAATAAGATTTTCACATTAAGACATGAAACTTAATTTTTGCACAATACGGCATTGGAAGAAGGTCTTTGCATTTCTCTCTGAGTGTGATGGCTGCGACACAGTTATGTTAGGGAAATACAGCTGCATCTGTTTTTGACCGTAATGTTGTAACATTGCATGTATCATATTTGATATGTGAGTTTCGCAGACGTCCACATCATCAGTGGGATTTTTTAACCCTAACCCAGGGGTCCCCAATCCCAGTCCTCAAGGGCCGGTGTCCCTGCAGGTTTTAGATCTCACCCTGGTCAACACACCTGAATCACATGATTAGTTCATTATCATATATCAGGGGTGGGCAGCTCCAGGCCTCGAGGGCCGATGTCCTGAAGGTTTTAGATGCGTCCTTGATCCATCACAGCTGATTCAAATGGCTCAATTACCTCCTCAACATGTGTTGAAGCTCTCCAGAGGCCTGCTAATGAACTAATCATTTGATTTAGGTGTGTTGACCCAGGGTGAGATCTAAAACCTGCAGGACTGGAGTTGCCCACCCCTGCCTTATATGAAGGGAGGGAGTCTATTCTGTTTGTGTGTTTGTCTGTCTATCTGTTAGCAGCTTAGCATTCACAGTATTCAAGATATCATGTTAAAGTTTTGTGTGATAACAGATATCAATAACAGCTTGAGCTGATTTCATTTTGGTGAATGCACATGTGAAAATCAGTTAAAAAGGAATATTAACCACAATGTTCTATGGATGGTCTTCAAACATCACAACAATACAGTATACCAGGCCTTGGGGGGCGGGCATTAGCAGGCTAAGCTCTTGACCTTCACTTTCACCTTCACTGTTAGCGCCTAAGGTCGAAATTGACCATGAAGAAAATTTCTGAGAAATTGTATCAAGTAATATATCATATGAAAGGGCACGTAGAAAGCTGTAGAACACATTTTTGAATGTTTTCAATACGGGCAGTGACACCCAAAATCTCCCAAAATCACACACCGCATGAATAAAATCTAAAATCTAAAGTTTTTACAACTTATAAAAGCCAAACATTTCAAAGATTTCAGCCAATTCTGCTTCAATCACATGGTTAAACTTAATAAAAATAGACTATTTTTAGTATGTAATGCTTCAAGGTCACAGGGCAAAGGTCAGGTTCACATAAATCAGGAAAAAGCTTTAGTTTCCATTGCTGCTTTAAAGCAATATGTTAGTCAACAAGGGACATATCAAAAAGACACATAAATATGAATATACTAAACTAGATTTCCACATTACATTACTGACATCAGCACGTTTAATAAACCATCAATATTTTTTGAATAGCCCTTGCTCTTCAGGAGGAAGATGCAATCTCTGAGTGCTCATGTTTGCTTTGTTTAGAATAAACAGTAAATTGTATAAAAATGCAATAATAATGTAGCAAATATTATGCAAATTGATATTTAATTTCTTTTCTATTTGTAAAAAGGTTCAATAAACACTCCAGCTTTTTTTAAAAGAGATTTGCTAGCCATGCACTTGACCCACTTGTCTAAATATGGTCACATCTGGCTCGAGAACATCAAGGCCGTATATACGGGGTTGGCAGCTCCAGGCCTCGAGGGCCGATGTCCTGCAGGTTTTAGATGTGTCCTTGATCCATCACAGCTGATTCAAATGGCTAAATTACCTCCTCAACATGTCTTGAAGTTCTCCAGAGGCCTCTTAATGAACTAATCATTTTATTCAGGTGTGGTAGCGTGGTCGCTCCAATCGGAAGGTCGGGGGCTCGAATCCACTGAACGGCTACCCTGAGATACACCCGAGCAAGGTACCGTCCCTACACACTGCTCCCCAGGTTCCTGATTGGTGGCTCCCCACTGCTTCACTGAGTGAATGGGTTAAATACAGAGAGAGTAATTTCCCCACGGGGATCAATAAAAGTATACATAATTTTTTGGCAATTTTTTCACAGTTCAGGCTTTACAGCGTTAAGACAAATCCAAGTAATCCAAGAGTGTAAATCACAGCAAATGAAAGCCAACATAAACGTATTAATCAGTGTTGAAAAAAGATGAAAGCAGGTAGACACATGAGCAAAAACGGTGCTGAGAAAACAACATAATGAACAAGACTAAGCTTTCAACAGCTGTCCTAGTGTCTTTGTGAGAATGTAATAATACTAGCATAAAAAAGGCCCTCATAGCCACAATAACATAAAGTAAAAAGCTCATTGTGTTAATTTAAAGTTTAGAGTAGTTTTTCATCTGCTAACTATAACTAACTATAAACTGTATACAGATGATGGACATAACCTTATGCACTTATGGCCCTGACTATATAGATACAGATATCTGCCTGCTGTTGCAAAAGGCAGACCAATAAAATATTAGAGTTTTAGTCACCAATAACAGACCAAGTAAAACCAGACAGCAGGTCATATTATTTGTCACATAATTTATTTTAAAGGCATCTGCAGAACAAACACTGTGTGAGGTTCAGTAGACGGTTGTCACTTACACCTGCCTGTGTTGAAACCTTCGTCCATTCTTCACAAAATCCAAACAATCCAAAATTACAAAGTTATTTCAAAAGGGGGGAAACTATGCACAGAGACCAAAACAGGTTTTTTTACAAGTCTAAAAATATGTTGAATGCATCTCATTACCCATGGAGATCGACTCACTCACTCATCAGCCTCAAGCAGCCAATGGAGAAATGGCAGTCATAAACTCATAGTATTGCCATATGTGACCACAGATATCGGAGAGTCTGGGTTGGGTGGGGAAGGGTGTGAATATTGGAGAAATTGAAATTTTGATGTAATGATGGAACCGGACGAAATGTCAGATATATTTTACCCGTGGACTTAAAAATTGACATGCCAGCAAGTTTCAGTGTTGCTTTACGGATATTTCACTGGATAAGTGAAAATTCTGACCTGCCCGTGGCTGCAGAAATAGTCAGCTACCACCAAAGTCTCATATCCATTAGAGAAAAGGATTATCTGCATGGTAATGTCACAACATTACTGTTGGGACTTTTCCACTGTAGATGAAAACGCTGGATAGATCAGCATGTCTTTAGTTTTTGTAAAAAAAAATAGTTTTTTTACCTCAGCGAACTCTGTCACAAGGTAAAGAGCAATCAGATAGAAGGTATTCTGGCTTGTTTTACTGCAGGCAGTGTTTGCAGTTAATCATTTAGCAAAGCAAGGTGAGGGTGATTTAACACCCTGTCCTTTATTTATTAATGTAAAAGAAGAAAAGCACACAAACATAGCCATGAATTGTTTGCTGTCAGTACTTTCTTTTTTTTCTAAGGGGGCTGAAGCTGTCAAGTAAATGGATTGAGGCATTTTTTTGCTTCATTTTAACCTGTGAGGATACACCTGTCTCTATCATTTAGGTCTTGTAGTTTTACCACATGCAAGCCAACAAAGAGAACCTCAAAATCCTTCTCTCTCCTCCCCCACCAAAACTCATAATGGGATGTTCCTTGAATTACTTCTCCCACTCTACATTCATATCTGCATTATTGAGCTCGCCGATGCACACTCAGGACCGAATCGCTCATAAAATGCAATAGCGAATGATAAAATGTATCCAGCAGTGAGGAATTGATTGAAGTTGAGGCAGGCAATTAGTTTCATTGATAACTGTACCGGTAGGGAAGAACACACCGAACACAGAAAGACATAGTGCATCTCCTGAATGGAAACAGTTCTATTACTCTCTGTCAGGTGTCCTCACTTCTCTCCTCGCCATTCATCTGCAGATGTAATGACCAAAGAAAAGAGCAAGACGCTGATCTGTCAGAATGATTCACTGTCAATTTACCGGGCTTCTATCCCGCTCTGCTCTGTGCAGCAGCCGGGGAGATGAACCCGGCCTCCTAATTCTTTTCAAAATCTACATACTGACACTTTGTAATAGCACAGTGATTATTTGGGGCGGTTAGGAGGATATGTCTTTTCGGCAAAAGATTTAATTGGCTATCAGAAGGTTATAAGTGCACTGGTATTAGGTGGTTCAACTGGGACAGACGGTGTTGTGACACGCATTCTGGTGCTGTACAGTGTTTTTACTAACAAGGATGTTTTCGTGTAATCGTGAGTACAATTCTCACTTATAACAAATCACTGTTTTAAATTCTTGGTGACTTGAGAAGGGTTAAATTGTCAGAGAACTGGTTTAACATATTCAATTAGAGTTCAGCATTTTCTTTTGCAGTCTGTATTCGTAGTTTAAAAAAGATTTTTTTTTTTCTCTATCCAGTCTATGACCTCAAGGTTTTGTATTGTTCCTATCTGAAATAGAGATAGAATATGTGATTTATATCGTATACTTTCACTATAGCCCAACATCTTCAAGCAAAGCTTGTGCTCAACTAGCCTATAGTCTGGGCCTTGAAAAAAAACAAAAAAAAACAAGAAAAAAACATACATGGTCTGACTGCAGACTTCCAAGAAGCACAACAAGCAGACAGTTCTTGCAGCAAGAGTTTGTCTTCTTGTGCTGTGCAGCAAAGCATCTTGGGCTGTGTTTACAAAGAAAGAAGAACAGCAATGTGACTTATTCTACATTAGATGGTACGTTAATAAGCCGCGTGTACACACACAGCTATACCCACTAAATAAACACAATACAAAGTAAACTATTTTTAAAGATTAAAATTTAGAATGATGATAATAAATAAAAGCACTTATAAACTAAAACAAAGTAAATGCACATATAGCATTACACTGATTGAAGAAACAAGAAGTTATAAATAAAGATCGAATTCAGTCACAAACCGATGACGTAAGTTAAACAATATTCACATTACAGTTAATTACGGAGCTTTATTGAAGAGACGCGCTTCTTGGAAATAAGGGGCTAGCGCCATTATGTGGCATAATGGAAAATTACAGGAGTCTACTATCGACAAACAGAGTAGTTAAGAATATAAGATTCATAAGGCTGCACAGATATATATGGACAGATATAGATGTTTTATTCTACACTCTTAGGAGAGGAATCCTATAAATAGATTTACTGGTATTTTAAATCTTTATTAATTTAAGGTTATTCGTTTTTATACGCTAAAAAAAACAAAACAATAATAACTCAGTCTGCTCCAATAATGTGCACAAAGTAGTCGATTTACAGAATACGTTTATTTACGTTCATTTCTGCGAATGGTCTCACTCCACAACAACGCATTAAAAAAAATATATCACTCCCTTCTCTACTAAGGCCATACTTAAACTTCTTTCCAAATTTTCTGACCTCTAACCTTTGAATTGTCGAAGGCAGGCGACATTCCCATGCAATCAATGCAAATCTGCGGTCTTTAAACAAAGCTAAGACCAAAGCGCACTTAACCAGAACCGCTGTGAGTTCATCCATCCCATTTCCTGGACGAAGTTCCTGAGGGAGGGCCGGTTTGAGCAAGCATGGGAAAGTTCTCCCTACTTTTTCCGATTACATCGATTCTTTTTAAAGAAGGCAAAACGCAACGCGACCGGGGCAGCAGCTCAGTCCACCACGGGATAGAGCAGAGGTGACATTAAAGACGCACTGGTTGCTGGGACCTGAGAGGCTGTAAGGAGACAAACCCGGCTTCTAGAGAGAGAAAGGTGAGAAGGTTTTCCGTGAGAAAACAATAAAAGAGGGGCATAGGCAATCCATACAGCTCTGATCAGTTGTCAGTGATTGAATTATACTCTACCTTGTTTGACATATTTTTATTTCTTGGATTCCTTTTTTGGAATTATTATTAATAGTTGTTGTTTTTTTTTTTTTTTTGTTTTTTTACATTGATTTACACAGGGGGCTGAAACTTTATGATCACTTTTTCAGAGATGGATGGTAGGCTAGTCCTGGAGTAAAATCTATTTTCAGTGGAGAATTTATTCTTTTATTCTTGGATGGGGTTTTGATGTCTGGCTCGTTAAAGTTGTTCTTGAACTTTGGTAGATCTTACAATGAGTCTGCTTCTTATTCTTTTCCTTCTGTGAAGTTAAAGTCTGACAGTAATGAGCCGGGCGGCTTTATAAAGGAGACCTGCTTCACATTCATGTAACTTGTTGATTATTTTTTTCTTTTGTATTGTTGTATTTCGTGATACTTAGTGTGGATTCTCTGCTTTATCAAATCATTGCTATGCTTTTCTCATCTCCTGGAGTGACCTCCCACTAGTCTGCTGATATTTTGTGGTATGTTTTGTAGAGATAACAGCCATCCTTGAGACAATACCCCCGAAAGAGGATCAGTCAAGTTAGTGATTTCAGTGCCTGTTCAGCTGGGGCCAGTTTCCCTGACAGTTCATCGTGCTGTCAGAAGAGTTTTTAGTTTCCCTGTCGGAGAAGTTTTTCCTTCTCACAGGGGAGAAAATAACAGACAACCATTAATAGAATAAACAAATAGACAAGTGTCACAGCAGAGCCTGAACTCGCTCACACAGGATGTTTATTCAGTTGTGTGTGTGTGTGTGTGCTGCGCGGGCGCTGAGTTTCCACAGCCTCCATTACTGCCAACATTTAATTTTTTTCAAATAAAATCAATTAAACTGTATAATTAAAGTATGCATAAATGAACTGATTCATCCAGCCCTGAATAGAATATATTCTTTCAGCCTGCATTATGTAAACGTTGCCTCATTTGGACTCGTTCACCCCGGTTTGCTGCGAACAGACAAAGTGTACACCCCTTCCCATTCATTCTAAAAGCTAACTTTGGCAGCATATGTTTTTGTTTTAGTTCATTTTAGTGGGGGGGCTCGCTTTTTCACCTCTCCACGATGAGGAGACTTGGGGCCCCACCTTAACAAGAGTGTGAGCTCATGGAAGAACTAATAGGGGAGCTGCAGCCAGATACACGTTCCTCAGCAAATAGAGACACCATTATGGTGAAAAGGTTGGAGGAACTTAGCTCATTTGCTGCTTATAGATGTGATTAAAGGTTTCTGCACTGGCTGTGAGTTTTGAAAAACAATCACAGTTTTGTAATGATAAAAACAATGCGCCAGGTAGGTGATTAGGTGGAACAATGGTCCAGCCTGTTTAGCGATTTAGCAGTCAAGAAAATGAGGCAATATCAGCCGTATTAAGAACTAGACCTATAGACAGGTTTAATGGGTCCACGCTACCTGAAGGAAGAGCTTTAGAGTTTAGGGTGAAGAAGGTGTAGATTTTGATAGTGTTATAGTTATATGCTACAAAATCCTACCAAACCTTTATGCACCTTTTGTAGGTAAATTTACATGCTGTTGTCTCCCTGTTAGAAGCAGAGGATGTCCAGAGCTGACTGGTCCTTTCTGGAGCACCTGCTGGAGGAGGGCCAGGAGTATTCAACAGCTATTGGCCGGGTCTGGCTTACTGTGCTCTTTCTTTTTCGCATGCTGGTACTGGGAACTGCTGCTGAGTCTGCCTGGGATGACGAGCAAGCAGACTTTGTCTGCAACACCATCCAGCCCGGCTGCACTGCTGTTTGCTACGATAAAGCCTTCCCCATATCCCACTTCCGCTACTTTGTCCTCCAGGTCATCT
Organism: Hemichromis elongatus; assembly: GCA_015108515.1. NCBI lineage: Eukaryota > Metazoa > Chordata > Actinopteri > Cichliformes > Cichlidae > Hemichromis > Hemichromis elongatus. The sequence goes on from VUQR01035857.1 coordinate 45,282, forward strand.
TCGTCTCCACGCCGACCATCTTTTTCTTTGGATATGTGGCTATAAGGGCTGGGAAGGAGAGGAGAAAAGATGACGAGAAGCAGGCTGAAGAAGGAGGTGCTGGTGGAAGAAAAAACGGGGAAGTTCAGACAGAAAGAGGCGGTATCGCAAAAAATGGAGAGACAGAGAAAGAAAAGAGTGGTGTGAAAGGCAGAAGGCTAGAGAAGTCTCCAGAGGCGCCTAAACTGAAAGGCAGGCTGTTGGGAGCATACGCATTCAGCATCCTATTGAAAGTCCTCTTAGAGGTCGGCTTTATTGTTGGGCTTTGGTTCCTTTACGATGGCTTCTTCATTGCACCAAAGTTTGAGTGCCAAAAGAACCCTTGTCCCCACACGGTGGACTGCTTTGTGTCTCGACCCACAGAAAAGACTATTTTCACCATCTATACTCAGGTGATCGCCGCCATCTCCCTGTTACTAAACCTCATCGAGCTCCTCCATCTGCTCCAGCTTGCCATCGCCTACCGGCTGGAGAAACGCTCGGCCCAGCAACAGGACTACCTACCTCGGCCCGAGCGGGAACCGGTGCGACAAAAGATTCCAGAGCTCCAAATGGAGGCATCGCAGGCTTACAAAGTAGGGAGCCGTATCGAGCTCCCCGTGCAGAGTGAGGCTGCACGCTGTCCAAACCCCTGTGAAAGCTACGGGGACATGCCCATAGAGGTGAACTGGGGAACTGGAGATGCTGGGAGCGACGAGCTTCCTAGTTATGTGAACTGTATGGGTGCTATGAGGAAGACACATTCCCCTAGAGTGCATTATAAGAAACATGCACACCACACGGGGAAAGCTACTAAGGGTGCCCACAAGGGACACTCAAAACAAAAGCATTATGTATGATGCACTGATCTTTCTATGGGAGCATTTATTGGAGTTCAGATTTTTTTATAAATATTTTCCTGCACACTTGACTATCAGGAGTGCACAGTATGAACAGCTACTGTACTGTGAACTTAATGCCTCAGAGGCTGACAGACATTCAAACAGAGATTTATCAGATAAATGGACCTATTCAAAATGAAACATTTAAAGAGCACTCCCCAAGGCAAAGAAAATGAGACTCCACAGTGAGAGAAGATTAAAGTCATAAGACGCCTTCACGTTACATTTAATGGGTTTTAGTGCTGAATGTGACAGTGGGCTTTGGAGAGGGTGTTGTGTGAGCGTTTACTGGAGAGCTAAATTTAAATATACTCCCTGGAGATTTGCACTGTAACCCCTTTTTGAAGCCCAGTTCTCTCCCAAAGGCTCTGTCCACCCTGTGGAATGCACTGGTCTCTGGATCATGCTCAGGTCCTGGGAGGATAATGACTGCGTGGATGCAGGCACGCACGCATGCATGCACACACACAATATAATTTCCCAACGAGTTTTGGCCGCTCGAGTTGAGGATGCGGGCTTGGAGAGCAGGAGCAGAAGGAGAGGGGAAACAAAACTATGGGACTTGTTATCACCAATAACCACAGCATTGTATCTACGAAGAAAAAAGAGAGAAGGAACGCACAGCACAAAGACGAGCATTTAGTTTGGAAGAATAAAAACAAACCTTTTAGCGGGTTAGAGATAGATCTTGCACAGCGACCGGGCTGAAAGCGGTACAGAAATGTACAAATACAAAGAAAGGAAACGAGTTGTTCTGTGAAAACTCTATTTAATGTTTATTTTTGAGATATTGGAAAGAAATACCTGTGATAATATTTATTATTTTTTTGAAGAAATAAAGTTTAAAGTATAATGAACATATGAAAAAAATCAATAACTGCATCACAGATATACTTTCAGCTTGCTCTTGTGTTCATCGTGGTTTTATTCCCTTTCTTTCCCAAACACAGGGATGAGATTTCTACGGGGGAAAATCTCTCTTAAGCGACTGCTCACTTGCTGCTATCCAAATACTGTCCTCGCTGCAGGAAATTAATCATTCAAGAGGAAGATAATAGAATAAATAATAGAAAGAGAGAGGTGTGGAGAAGTGGATGGGTTTTACATGCTGTTATGAGCACAATCAACTGAGGGGAGAAAATGAAAAAAAAAATGTAGGGAAAACACTTCTGACCTAATGGCTGCTTTCAAATGTGTAGCTGTGGCTGAACAGGCAACAAGGTCATCACTCAAAATGCCAGTAAAAGTTTATACAAGGAAGAATCGCACTTTATGTAGGCTCTATTTAATATCCCCTGGAGTGCACTGTAGTGACGGCAAACACAGTTTTTTTTTCTTTTTCTTTTTGGGAAAGCAATTGATAAAATCCAGGACTCAGCGCCTTTGACAAAAGGTGCTCGCCCAGCCTCCGAAAGAATGTGCTCGTATGTCTTCTTTAGATTTGTGGCTCTGCAGCAATACAGCATTCATTTCCAGCAATTTACTCGACTGTCCACATGATGATAAGCAGTTATCTATGGCAGGAAAGGTGGTCGGTGGGAAATTTAAGTGAGGCAGGCCCTTAGCCGCAAGTGGTCTGAACTCCCTGTGTGTTTCTGTTTTTGTGTGTGTTTGTGTGTGTGTGTTTGAGAGGTCAAATCTGCAACAAGCAGTTGAAGAATCTGACATTTACTTTGTTACCAACAGTTTGTCAAAAAAAAAAAAGAATTGTTTTAGTGTGTAATAATAATAGGAAGCCTGTTTCTGGGTCCTCGGAGTGGAATGTGTTTTTATTGCAGGCCCGTGTCGAGGATACATTGGCAGATACTGTTGAGAAAACAATCCAAACAGCCTGCTGAAGCTGCCCAGTTTAATGCCTGTTTGCGGGAACTTGGCTAGGATCTGGCATTCCCGTGCAGGCCTTTATTATTCTCCTTCTTTTTAAATTTCAGTCTGCATTCGCCTATATTTGTCTGTGTAATTGTTCCTGTTCGTGTTTCCACAAAAAAGCCAAAAGGCCAAGGAACAGATTGCGCAGGGCGACCCGTATCGGCCCTCCGCTCGCCTGCTGGAGCCGGACACCGAATAGCCCAAGTAGCTTTTCCGTCTTCCTCCGTAGTCCATCAGGCTGGAGAGGCCCTGCTCTACTCTATCTGCAGAATAAACTCTCCCCTCCTGTTCAGTGAGGCAAATGTAAACCTAGGAGGATGAAAACAACAGACAGTGTGGGTTATTTTGCCTCAGCCTTTTCTATTTTTTAGAGAAATTCAGTTCCCTCGATGCCGATGAAAGAGATCCGAGCCCATGATTCTCTGTTGGGGCAATTGGGCATTTATAAAACACACTCACATTTATTATTAGTTTGATTACAGATAATTCATGCCTAGATTATTTCCAATGATCTGAAGAACCAGTCACTTTCCTGATTATCTGATGCAAAATTTTGAAATATTTGCTCCATGAAACTAAAATGAAGGGAGTCCATCACTGTATCAGTGAGGGAGGCTTATACTTGTAGTTAGAAAGGCAGCTCCTGGGATCAGATGCCATTCTTACTGCGTTTCCTGACATTGTTGAATTCTCTGCTGATGCATTTCCTCAGTCTGCTGGTGAAGCCACACACAGCGCTGGTGCTGATCCCACAAAGAAAGACAGTCTTTTAGTTTGGTGAATGAGCATACGGTGCGTGGATACTCGTGGGCAAAGCGCTGTGCTGAAGTATTTGGAGTATAAAGGAGTTTGAAGGGTCTTTAAATATCCTCCAAGCTCTAGCAGGTATTATAAAAGGTCAGCCGTTGTGCCGCCCACCTCTCATGCCCAGCACCAACCTTTGGAGGGACTTTAAAGGATTCACCTGCAATGTGTGCCAGGCTAGACCAAAACAGCCTGATCCAGTGTCATACTTCCTGCCAGCTGTACTGCTGAAAGCCCTGCATATTTAGAAGGGAAGGACCCCGAACAAGGTAAACGAGGCACTCAGATGCACAAACACGCTCTAAAGAAGGCCGGCGTTACCTCCCCTCACAAAACACTCTCAGACAGCGGGCCTTAAAACAGCAGCTACAGGCTAGGTGAGGTCACCAAAACTGCGCAATGCTTCTTTAAAGGGATGTGATTAGAAATAATGTTTCCTGCAGTCGGGAGAGTCGTTATAGTAGTAATGCTGTGGAAAAGGCCAAGCCTACGTGTGCCAAAGTCTATGCAAACAATACCGACACACGAATCGCTCAGTATCCATAACAATGCACACAGTTCATGCACCACGTCTTTAATTTGGGCATTTGTGCTACTCAACAATATGCAGCAGAAACACTTTGAGCAGTTCCTAAATTTAAACAGTCGACAGGAAGTGGTCCTGTATCTGTTTCCCGTTCCAGTGTTGTTTCTCCCCGGGGACTGGTTGCTGAAGATTGTTCACCCTGACAATGGAGCCGCTGTGGGCATTGTTACATTGTTTTAAATGGACTCCCCTGTGTTTGCTGACCTTATGCCACTGCTGCCCCATCAAAGGGTTTATGTGGGATGAGGAAAGTGGGCAAAGCGCCTGCTGTGTGTGTGGCTGGAGTCAATTAGGAGCCGATACCTCACATACATCTTAGAGAGAGCTGTTTGCATGTGTAGACCATGCGGTGCTACACATCGGTGTTTAAATCTGTACTGATCAATGTTTTCCTCAAAAGACCAAGTGAACTTATGTGACATGGGTGGTTTGTAGTGATGAGCAAATGTACAGCACATTTATCCGACTCTTCAGTGTACAATGGAATATTTTTAGTTTGCTATATCAGGGCGGGATTGTAGAAATAATAGTGTGGCAATTTAGTTCAGAGGTTTGGAAAGTACTCTAGTAGGTTATAAATTGCCACTTTGAGGCCAGATGCTGGCATCTCCTTGTCTGTGATTAAATATTTCTGTTCACGATTTCTGGCAAAAATAAGCACAGCAAAAAACAAAAAACAAAAAACAAAACAGCAACGTTGTGTTAGACTAGCTTTGTGTGTGTCTAGCTATCTTTGTGAGGACCTAAATCTCCATTCTACTATACTTGTGAGGACCAACAGCCACTTGTGAGGACACATACACCGGTCCTCACAAATCTGAGGGCATTTTGAGGCTCAAAATGTGGTTTTAGTGTCAGGGTTACAATTAAGTTATGGTTAGGTTATGGGTAAGGGTTAGGCATTCATTTGGGTAGGGTTAGGGTAAGGGGTTAAGGAAAGCATTATGTCAATGAAGGTCCTTACTAAGATAGCTGAACAAGCATGTGTGTGTGTTTGTGTGTGTGCGTGTGTGACTTTTTAACAGTGTCAGAGTTTGAACACTATGAGGAAAGGGCATGGGTAGTGGGGGATATCAAAGGTGAGCTGTCAGAATTTGATCAAACTTTTTGAATTCTTTTTGATAAAACTATCTCCTCGGTATCCAACCTGGGGCTAGGTTTGTGAGTGGTTGGCGGGCATACAGAGTGGCGAACACCAAAACAGACGAGGAGCTGTCAAACAGTCATACTTGCTTAGTAATGCTCCTGAGTGAACTAATCCAGATGCATCTGTGTCACAGCCATAATAAGAACTGTTTGAACTTTCTAAATACTAACGCTTCCTTTATTACCTCTCTAAGTATATATATATCTACATCCTTTATGAAAGGAAAGGGGGAAACCCAGAGCACGATTCAGAGCGGCGCACCATCCATGATTGACCCTGACTCCATGATTTGATTGCTTTCATGAAAAAAAGAAAAAATCAAAAAACCTGACAAAGTGACTTCAGTGGGTTAAATGTTAATTATAAGTGCGTTGTCCATTCCCATTACCTGCTGCTATGTTTTGAATAATTAACGTTGGTTTGTGTTGAATTTTACAACAGCATTACTGCTTATGAGCTATATTAACCGGTGATAATGAGTTTAAAGTTCACTTGAAATAAGCTTGCTTTAGTAATGTCCATTACTGCGCTGCAAACCTTTGAGATGATCGTGAATTAATTTTTACCTGACTTCAGTCTGAGATAAGTGATGGGTGCAGGAAACTTTCCTTCAGATATAGAAATATGAGTCACCTCCTCAACCCGGGAGCTAAACTACCCTCAGTTACCACATTATTGAGTTCAGTGTAAGTGCACTCGCTGTGTACGACGCCTCTCTTTCCTTATACATTCGCCTTCACACTTTTCCTTGACCTCATGTTTTACACTGAGGTCTTATCTTTTTTTGTTTTATACCATACCCACAGTGGAAGTGACTAGTTACTTCCTTTCATTATACTGAATGTAAACATTCAAAATTTGATTATCTTATCTGGGACAATAAACACTATTGATGTTGACAGTTAGAAAAACTCCTTCTGTAGTTGTGTCACATTAAAATTTGCACATTGTTCTATTTAGCAAAGAGATTTCACTTGCTGGGAGCACATCCTCCTTTAGGTTTGACAGCATTTCTAGTTAATGGCAGAGAACCAGAAGCGAGTGTATGAAGTGTGGTCCCGCTCCTGAAATTCAGATAAATTATCTCCACTGCAAATAAATACAAGGTGGATAGAGCACAGCAAAAGCCTTGGCACTGACTGCATGCTGTCAGACGCGTGAGCAAATATAATTGGAGCACATTGTTTGTTTGTGTTCCACAATGTGATTTTCATAACAGGTTTTTAAGATGATAATACATCAGTGTGAAAAGTTTGTCCTGCTGTGCCCAAAATGTCAAAAAAAAACAAAAAACTACCGTGAAGGGAGATGAGATTAATTTAAATGAACATGTTACACTTAAATGAAAGCGGAGTTTTTAGGTGAGCCAAGATGCTCCACTTATTTTACTATTATGAAACCCTTGGTATGTCAGACTTTTGTAAGTGTGTACGCTGCTTTAGGTACACAGCAATACCTGCTTCTGGATTTGTAATCCTTGCACATATATGTGTGTGTGGTGGTTGCTTAATAGGGGGATGTGGTGCCCTTCCAGCAGACAGACAGCTCTATTGTTCCTGCAGCAGAGGGAGCATGTCTCCAGCCTGTCCACTCAGGATGTTGGTTTGGACCTCCTTAAAAAAAGAAAACCCAGCCAGCATCACCTACACCCATTATCCCCATCTTCCAGCAAGAACAATGGAGCACCTCCCCACAACCTCCTCCTTTCCCAGGAGCCTCGAGCGCTTGGTTCCCACAGTACTGTCGAGTTCTGAGGAGCTGGGCCATTGTTAGCAGGCCGACCTGTCCTCTGATTGTTCCCACGAGGACACACACACACACAATTCTCTCTCTTAACTTTGGTGCATTTAGCTGTGAGCCTCACCTCTCTGTCTTCATTAGCTTCAAATGGAAACTTCCACCAGCTTGAAGTAATTGCAACTCTAAACACGCACAAGCGGTGTCACTGGAGTGGAGCGGGTCCTTCCACTCATGGCAAACTTAAGAGGGGAGTACAGGGCTCAAAGATGGCTGCTGATAGCGCAGTATTTACCACTCTGGTGCCAATGTAAATCTGGACTCCATAATCTTTCCATTTAACTAGCTGGCAGGGCAACATAGCGAAACTTATCTCGGTGCACTGAAAAGGTTATCGTCCATTAGGAAAGCTCCTCTGTTTCATGGCTGACGGACCCGAGTAAACACGTCAACAAAGGGGAGGTCAAGCGCGCGGTCACGTGTTTACAGTCATCATACACACTCTAACACTCACTCACACACACATAACAGAGAAAAAAAAAAGTCATCAGCCTGTGAGAGTGGGGCATAATTGTTTTGTGTAGCCCGTACATCTGTGATATTACTGAGAGATTGTGAAATAAAAATGCCCTTTAAAAGCCATTTTTGCCTTGTGTTTTTCTAGTGATGCATATCTCATGAGTGTTTACACATAAATATCAGTAGCCATTACAGAGATACACGTCAGAGATAACAGCAGTGCCACTAAACTGCCATCGTGATCTAAACCCATAAGAAAACCCATGTGTACGCTTCCTCAGTTACTGCAGCATTATTAGCCTACACACTAGCTTTATCACAGACGGCTGTTGTGAGGCTTTAAGGACCCTATTAATCCCATCTGGTGGAGCACAGTTACAGGTCCGGCTGTGTATTTGTTTTTTTGAAAAATGATGTGCTCTTATTTTGAAAAATAGAGCTTGACTAGAGAGTGAAACAATGATTACCTCACATTTGACTGGCTGAGTGCGTTTAAATGAGCTGGGTGCGTTAGGTAGCTTCTCAACAAGGAACCAGGGAACAATTTTGCGGGTTCTTTTGGGTTACTGATGTCATATGTTGTGCGCTGCACACAAATTACACACTTATAGAAATTAAAAAGACTCAAAAATAAACATCTGTGTGCAAAAAGAGAAATTAAGCTACAAATTAAACATACAAAACTTCAGATGGCAAAGAAAATATAGTCGTTTAATTAAATGTGACGAGGTGGTGACTTGCCCAGGGTGTACGCAGCCGATTGTTGGCATGCGACCGTTGGGATAGGCTCCAGCTTCCCCGCAACCCTGATTCAGGTAAGTGGAAGAAAATCAACAGGAATTTGACATTTTAACATGCAAAAAAATGAATAAATATCTCCAGAACTTTGCTAAAAGCTGTTTATACATTTACAGCTGCGTTAATAAAAACATTATACTTGCTAAAGTTTATATTTTTAAACCAGAGAATAAAAAGTCTCGTTTCAAGTGGATCGCTGTTTCCTTTAATCGATTTAAGATGGCCAAATAGCACAAGGGCTAAACTCCAAAGGTGAATCAGTTAATGGTTTCCCAGCATAATAATTTCCCCCTTGAAGCTGAATGAGTGGAGTCATTACTTCCTTCCTCTGACTTTTAAGTTACTTTCCGTCACTGGCAGCAGCATTGTTTCACAAAGAGGTTTGAGACAGTTGCTCAGAGCTGAGCGTGAAACAGCGTTGACACAGACACAGTTCAAGTTTTTTCTTTTTTTAAACTTACGGAATTTACAAACTTTATAAAAGATCCTTTTTGATAAGTCCCAAATAGAAGCCATACAAATAAACTGAAACATCATTCGAGGAAACACCTGAAGCACTCAAACACCGTTTTTCTTTATTTATCACATTTTTCAGCAACACACATATTATTACTGTTTTTTTTTTTAAGCGTGCAAATCCAGACTTTCTAAAATGAAAGTATAGTGCACATGTTTCCAGACAATACAACTAAGCAGCTTAAACATCCTCGGAGACCGCCCACAATGCTGGCTTATGTTCTGTCACATATCATCAAAGGTTCCAACAAAGTCCTGTCGTTCTTCTCTTCTTTTACGACAGCCAGACTTCCTGTCGCTATAAACAAAAAAGATCAAAGGAGAAAACCACTCCGAAAAAAACCCGGACGTGTATGTAACATGAAAATTGGTCGTGAAATGACAAATGACATTTAAGTGACTTAATAACAAAGTTCAAATATATATGTTTACCATACTGGCACCACCAGTATGTAAGTAATATATCCAAGTCTGTTCCAGATCACATAAAACTTTGTCAGATCAGAGACTGAACACCCAGAGGTTCTGCAATAATGTGTTCTAATTACAAGGGATGGCTTAAGTTATTGATAAAAGCATGTACACTCACCATCAGGAAGATGATTGGAGAATTAGGTACAGCCTAATACATAGACCTTTGTTTGATTATGGAGAACAAAAAATTATATTCCAGCTACTAAAAGTTTCCCAGTGTTCACCCAGGCAAGCTTTTGCTAAGGGTTTCCATGAAAGTGGAGCTTAGCTGAATAAGGAAGAATGTATGATACAATGAATGTTCGCCCTCTCTTCTGCTCCCAGTGCACGGTCCTCCAGCTGAAAAAAAAAAGTCAAACGCAAGTCTATGATGGAAACAGGGGATTAGCTCTTTTCAGGTCGGTTCCTGTTCAGAGCTGCTTTAGGTGTGAACTCGAGTTTCTCTTTGAGGCTCAGCACCTTTGTACTGTCCATGCCCACTTGCTCCTGCAGCTTTCTTTCCTCCCTCAGTTCCTGGATGCCTTTCTCTTCCTCTCTGGGTTTGGGGGTGCCCCTGATGAACCATTCCAGGTGATAGCCCACTGCTCCGACCACAAAAGCCACAGGGAAGGTGACATAAGGAGCGTAGGTCCGCAATGCTGTCCACACTACAGGCCACATGACTGCACGCAGCTCTGGGATCCCAGGTGCTTCAAGACAGGAGGAGAAAAAAGGTACGTTATTCTGGTTGTCTGAAACACACTCGCTTAATTTGCTCACTTCCAACTCTGTATTTTGCTGCTGTGTACTACAGCATAATTGCATGATTTTGAGCTCAAAGTAACTTAATTGTTAATTCAGAAACAAGCCAATAGCTAGATTGATTTGAGCAGCATGTGGATGGAGCATCTGTGCTCACAGCACAGAAACATAACAGATCGCTTTTCGTAACATGACATGAACCTTTATAGCTGATTAGGTCTGATTTCACTACTTCAAAATTGCTGCCCTTTTTTAAAAAAAAAAAAAAATCTACTGCCCCCTTGTGGCTCGAATTCAATTCTGGTGAGTGGAGGAATCTTGTGACTTAATATATAAGATTTAAGACATATGATTCATGTAAATACTAATTACCAACAAACCCAGATCAGCATAAAAGCCATTTTTATAATCAGTGACTCACTCACAGTCTGCTGTGTGCTATTTAAAAACACAGCACAGAGCTTACGGAAGAGGAATTATTTTGGATAACATTAACATGATTTAACCTGTCTACCCATTTATGAACTACTTTGTTAATGTGCGAAATAACTGAGGCCAAAGTGCACATGAGGAGGAGGTCAAACACCAGACAGTATATTCAGTACGTCTGTGTCCTTCTAATGCCCTCTTTCTCTTAAGCCCGATCAACAACACAATTAGCAGCAAAACAAACGCGCGTGTCTCCAGCATATAAGCGCTTTCAAGTCAGCCTTCGACTGTTAGCGTCAATTCATGCTAGCTACTGTTCTTTCGTGCCTAATTTAACCTATAATACAAGTGTAAATATCCTGGTATTTCTTGCTCGTTTGGGTGTTTCATGAGAGCCGAAATCAAGAGGTATTCTCAGCAATTCACCAGTCATTAGTTTACATAGAAACACGTTCCGTTTCCCAGCTTGCATTGCTCCTTAAAGTTATATGGTAGAATTCACTACGGAGTACGCCATTATGATATGAATGACCGGGTATTTGATTCGAACAAGTTTAGCACAGCACCTAAGTTTAAAACGATGACAATGAAAAAAGCTAAAGCTAACGTAGTGTTACCAAACCTACTGTGCGAAAGTCACGTAAAAACAAAATACCTAAGATGTACTGGCTGGTGTGCTTTCTGTTTACTTCAAAATCACAGCTCGAGGAGCGATAATTCAGAGCTCAACATACACCCACCAAGCTTCTGTGCCTGCCTACAAACACTCAAATATTTAGGGGGTAAAAAGCCTAGAATAAAGCACTTAATAATGTGTCGTAAGACTCACCTTAACTGCTAGCGCGTTGGTACTGGAGTGACGCAATTTCCGTGTCAAAGTCTGTATCCTTCCTGGTTCAACGTCATTGGCTGGCGAACTTCGCGTTGTCGTAACCCTATCTCGCGGTGTTTTAGCGCCTCTTAGCGGTCAAAATAATACGCTACACTACTTTGACGTTTGTACCGACTACAGAAACGCAATATGAATGATCAGTACCATTTGCTGCGGGTATCTTATACATTACATAATATTACAAAAAATAAGTAAAAAATAGAAAAAAAAAACATCAAATAAAGCACTAACTCATAATCTAATCAACTAACCTCGCCTAAATTATACAAGACTTTTGTCCAGTTCTTAGCACTAGTTAAAAAAAAACAAAAACAAAATAAAAAGCAGCCACCTCTCTCTGTGTTTAAAACTTCGGTGGTATTTTTTTTCCCCACAAGTCCTCTCAAGAAATCCTCACAAAAAGATGACAGATCTGTCACCAGCATTGTGCTACACTACACACTGACGAGGCGTCAGCTACCCCCTCTTGTATGACAAAACCCTCAAGTGCCAAGATAGTTTTCTTTTAGTTTAAAAGCACTTTCAAAGGCTCAGTGCGTTGCATAAAACCACAATTTAAATGATTTTTTGGTTTTGGTTTTCTTTAGCTGCCTGTGAGGAATGCTGAGAAAATAATACATTTTAGTCACAGAGTAGGAAACCACAGAATTCAAACTTGGCTATAGGAGGAAAAAATGTTCCCCTATGCTACTGTAGTTTCTGGGTAGTGAAAAGGGTATATGATTGATGATACTGATATTTCAGCCCCTGGGCCAGCTTTACCAATCCTGAGCACAAAGCTGATCTATAGCAGCTGGAATTCAGCCTGTTATGGAGCAATGACCATCTTCGACTCCATGGCTGTTTTTGCAGAGGCAAAGAGAGGGGATTATAAAGCTATATCAAAATCCGTTATCATTACTTGCAACGCTGTTTAGAACTGTGTGGGTGATTATGCTTCATGCTTCAAAATTATTCTCTTAAGCAGTTCCTCCCTCTGTGCTGTCCATCCTGAAGTTGCCAGAATTGGAATTTGATCAGTCCTGTCAAATAAAGTGAAATGTGCTCATCGCCTGAAGGAAAACAACATCACTAGTGCCAGTTCTGCTTTACTATCAAACTTGGCAGTGAGAGGATTATTTCATCAGTTCCTGTTTATTAGCAAATGAGATTTAGAGTTGCACTAGCCAAAATTTCGATGTAAAAATACAACCACCTTATCAATCCAAATCACAAAGCGAGGCTGACAGAGCGGCTGACTGAAGCCCTGTAGACCTGCTCTCCCCGAGTTAATTACAGATGTCAGGCATGGTCAGCGGTGGGAAATTTTTCTCATTACCCGAAAATTGACAGACAAGACTTTGGTTAAATCACCGCTGAATCAGGGGAGCCTGAAAAAAGCGTGTGGCACAGCTCCTCAAGCACAGTGCGCTTTTGGCCACGGCTCCAAAGCCGCTGAACTCAGTGTTTTGAAAAAAGTCCAGATGCTAAACATATGTCAACAAATACAGGGGATGGTGGTAGGGATGTGACACACATGACACAAAGTGCCCTCGGGGATCAGTGACAGCTAAATTTAGCCCTGGATTAAGATGCAGGGAGACTGCTAAGGAGGAGATGGATGTGGATGTGACCAAAAAAGATGCACAAGAGAATTTGATAGATTGCCTCTGATTTGGAATGAAGCTGGGGGGGCTGGTGGCACAAGCTGTCAGAGGAACAGATGGTGAGGAAAAAGAAGTGCCAGATGTGGAAAGGAAAGACAGAGGCTTCTCTGAGTCGGGTTTGAATTTCAGCTAATCAGAAGTGCTGTTAAAGAAAATCCAATCCCGAAACATTCAGGGCCTCACTAACAGAAATGTTACAAACACTCAACCTGCACTTGATTGACTGCAATTCACTGTAATATTAATGTACTCACTTGGTGCTTAATTATTCTATTAATATGCATGCAATATGCATCCAGTAGATATGGGAGCATGTCAAAACTGGTGGTGAACTCATTCATACATATGAAAATGTATTTGCTTTTGGCATTACAAACCACCCTGACATGTTTATGAGCTCAGAATATATACCTCAGTGGCGTGCACTATACATCTATTAAAGATCAATGTACTGAAGTAAGAAGAAAACGAAATCAAAACACACAATGAGGCACAATTTTATCCATCTTATCTTTGGTCAGTTTTTTCCAGGATTACAAGATTGCGAGCAGTTAAAAATAACAACAGATTCAAACTATTTTACTTTCAGCTAGAAGTAGTTCTGATATAGACTTCAACCCTATTACTAGAAGTAATATGCAATATCATGTACATTTACTGCAAGTGAGTACCTTCTGGAAAGACCCTTGATGTGCATAAACTTAAAAAGGCATTTGAATAGTTTTATGGCACAGGAATACATTAATGCTGCTTGTGTGCAAATTCACAGAAAAAAGTACAAGTAAACACTTGTCACATGTCACCAAGGCAACCAAGGTAAACTATTTTGGCATCCTGCTGACTTCCAGGTAAAATTTAAAGGGGAGACATTATCCTTGTTGCATTACCACTTTTTACTTCTTGGACTCTGGGTTACTTTGGAGTGATTGTTTTAAAGTGTGATTCATGCACAATCTTTGTTTATTTCATCATGCATCTTACTTCATACGCTGCCTGAAATAAGCTACTTTACCTCCCTCACCCTTACCTTTCTTCTAATTGGCTTACCAATCAGAATGATTTGAACAAATGGTGTGTGACCATTCTGTGTGCAGTTATTAGAGCATTGTGAAGCCTGAGGCTGCTTGCATACATGTTGACCTAATTCCTTTTTGTAAGCTTTGGCCATGTTTAATATGAACATCTAACATTTCAACATTTTAACTGTATATATATATATATATATATATGATGAAAAGTCATCCTATATGCTAACCTGTGAAGCCTTTAGCTCCATTTAAAAAAGCCACTGGACTTTATTCAGGTATATGTTGCTGAGCTTTGTCTATTTACAGCAATAAGCTACGCAACAACATGGACTGGCATGATGTATACATAGCAGCATGTGGGGGCACTTATGGCGAAAATGGAGCGAACTTTGACCTGAACATGGAGTGATGCTGTGCATTCAGTTGAACGGGGCTCACATGAGCCTGGTGACAGCACCGGACAGAAAGTCCTCATAGCTGAGGCGGATGTTGCCCGTCATGCTAGTGTCTCTCTCCCGAAACACTTGAGTCATGCTCTGGAGCTGCGTGCACACGTGGATGAAGCGGTCCAGCTGTATGCCCGGTCGGGCACCTCGGATGCTATAGCGCTGCACCAGCGTCTCCGAAAACTGGGGGCTGAGGTTGTAACCCATCTGAGCGAGCGCTGAGGAAGTGACATATGTCCATATTTGCATTTATACGAATGAATGAAATGATTTATGACTTTTCTCAACATGTTATTAAATGCGCAAACACTGATACCTTGTTGTAGCTCCATGCCACTGATACATCCCGAGCGGTCTCTGTCAAACTGCTGAAACAATGCTCTCCATCGCTGCATAAAGTCCCACAGTGCTGAGAAGCCAAACAGGTCAATTCGACCAGACCGCGTCTTGTCAAACATGTCTAACAGGAAATACAAACAAACAGGCTCAGCCAAACAGACACCGAGACTTTGTTTTTTGTTTTTTAAAGGAGGACCACTAAGCCCATCCTTCATCATCATGGATCTTCTGCTTGTGCTACTTCAAAGCAGTCACACACTTCTCATTATGGTAATA
The DNA here is from genome assembly GCA_015108515.1 of Hemichromis elongatus. NCBI lineage: Eukaryota > Metazoa > Chordata > Actinopteri > Cichliformes > Cichlidae > Hemichromis > Hemichromis elongatus. The sequence continues at coordinate 60,449 of VUQR01035857.1, forward strand.
GAAAACATTAGTCACTGCCTGGTAAGTGCAACTGGAATGTAGGGACAGTTGTGCAACAACAATGGGAACAGGGACAAACATGACTTAGTCATTATTTAGGCTGACTCCTGGCTGCATATATTTCTCCCTGTTTTGGAAACGCAATACATTTCTGTTTACAAGCTTGATAGATTTAGGGAGGTACTTGCATCCATCCGTCTATTTTCTACCACTTATCCGGGTCTGGGTCCCAAAGGGCAACAATCTAAGAATAGCGAGCGGGGAGTAGAGTACTCCCATATAAATCCAGCCTACTTCCTTTTTCCCACTACTTCTCTATGCATTTGTTTTTCTAAATAACTTTTTTTGCCTCTTTCTGCTGTAGCCATTCAGGTCATTGCAAGTATGTCTACATTCCTAATAAACAGTGTGTCATTCTGCCTTCAGCGACACTATAAGAGCATTCACAACCAATTCATCAACACGGCGCTACCTCACGGCCTGTTGAGCATTTTATTTAGCTGCTACTGGATGACTTACTGATCATCATGACGCAAGTCTCGTCATTAAAGGAAGACCAGTTAGAGTTGACAAGTGCCTGCTTGAGCTCCTTTAGGTTGATGAAGCCACTGCGATCAGTGTCAACAGTCTGGAACCACTGGTACGCCTCTGGGTTAACACCGGGAGGGATGTTACCTACACAAAGATAAAAAAAAAATAAGAGCGCTAATGAGACGGAGAAAGAAAAGAAAGGCGTTCTGACTGACTTTAAAGATTCCCATGGTTAAAAATTTGTTTTGCAAGCCGTTTCCATTGCTGTTCATCTCTTTTCCTTGAATCCGTCTGAACCACCTAGTGTGATTTATTCTCTTTATTATTTCCACTCCTCATATTTTCTACCAGTTATTATTTCACTAGGGCTTTTCAGGAGTAACGAACAAGTGTGG